>JAQZBX010042635.1:0-21941 GCA_029593785.1 Cabassous unicinctus
GCAATGGGTTGGCGTCAGCAATGGGAATTTATTAGCTCACGGTTTTGAGGCTCAGAGGAAGTCCAAATCAAGGTGTCATCAAGGAGATGCTTTCTTCCCAAAGACTAGTGCTCTGGGGCTGGCTGCTGGTGATCCTTGGTCCCTGGCTCCTCTGTCACATGGCGGTGCACCCATTGGCCTCTCCTGGCCTCTCCCTTCCTTCTGGTCCTGTTGACTTTCAACTTCTTGCTTCCTGTGGCTTTCTCTTTGTCTGAATTTCCTTCTTTTATAAAGGACTCCAGTAATAGGATTTAGATCCGTCCTGATTGAGGAAGGCCACACCTTAGCTGAAGTGACTTCATCAGAAAGTCCTGCTTACCCTAGGTTCACACCCACAGGAATGGATTCAGTTAAAGAACTTGTTTTCCTGGGATACATACAGCTCCAAATGGCCACAGATGTGTATTGCTTCCTTTCTTCTCCTTATTTTGGGATTTCTTAAGGTGCAAGCTGAGATAATTTCTTTTCCTCCTCTTTTTCTGTCTTCTTTCTTTTCTAATATAGATGTTTAGTGCTATAACTTTCTCTCTAAGAACTGTTTTAGCTGTATACCACAAATTTTCATATGTTGTGTTTTCATGTTATTCAGTTCAAAATACTTTTTAATTTCCCTTTTGATTTCTTTCTTTGACCTCTGGGTTATTTAGAAGTGTATTATTTAGTTTCCAAATATTTGGAGATTTTCCAGAGATCTTTGTTATTGTTTTCTAATGTAATTCTGTTGTGGACAGGAAACAAAGTTAGAATAACTTGAATCCTTTTCAATTCACTAAAATTTGCCTTTTGCCCAGAATGGGGTCTATCTTGATTAAAGTTCCATGTGCACTTGAAAACAAAAGTATATTCTACTTTTGTTGGGTGGAGTATTCTAAAAATGTCATTCAGTTCAAGTTGGGAGATAGTGTTATTCAAGTCTTCTGTATCCTTACTTATTTTCCATCTGCTTGTTCTATCTGGTTATGACTATTGACTTGCCTGACAATAATTGTAAATTTGCCTATTTTTCCTTTACTTATCAGTTTTTGCTTCATCTATTTTAGAGCTCTGTAATTAGGTGCATAAATGCTTAGGATTGTTATGTCATCTTGAAGATTTGACTCATTTGTCATTATGAAATGACTCCCCTTTTCCCTGGTAATATTCTTTGCTCTGAATTTTTTTTTTTCTGAAATTCATATAGTCACTTCTTTTGTTCTTTTGTTTAGTGTTAGCATATCTATTTCTATCCTTTAACTTTTCCCCCATCATTTATTCACAAGTATTTATTGTATCCTATGTACTAGACCTTCTGCTAGATGCTAGGTTTATTTTAAATTTATTTTTATTTTTTGTCATAGCTTTTTTGAGATATGATTCACATGCCACAAAATTCACACATTTAAAAGTGTACAGTTCAGTGGTTGTTCTTATATTCACAAGTTGTGCAAACCATCACCACAATCAATTTACCTTGATTATCAATTTACCTTGAAATATCAAAATACCCTTGATATTTGTATATTGACCTTTTATCCTGCAATCTTGCTGAAATTGTTTATTAGTTCTAATACTTCCTTAGGATTTTCTATATATAAGATATGTCATCTGTGAATAGCAATAATTTTACTTCTTTCTTTCTAGTCTGGATGCCTTTTATTTCATTTCCTTGCCTATTTGCTCTGGCTAGAAAATTCAGTACAGTTTTGAATATAAGTGGCAGGAGCAGAAATTATTGTCTTGTTCCTGATCTTAGGGGGAAAGTAGTTAGTCTTCCTCCATTAAGTATGATGTAAACTGTGGGGTTTTTGTAGTTGTTCTTTATCAGGTTAAGGAAGTTGCCTTCTATTCAAATTCATTGCGTGTTTTTGTCATGAAAGGGTGTTGGAGTTTGTTAAATTCTTTTTCTACATCTATTGAGAAGGTCATGTAGTATTTGTTCTTTAATCTATTGATATGATCTATTACATTAATTGATTTTTAGATGTTAAACCTACCTTGCATTCCTGGGATGAATCTCACTTGGTCGTGTGTATAATCCTATTTATTTCTTGCTGAATTTGGCTTGCTGGTATTTTGTTGATGATTCATCCTTTTAGTTTTAATATCTTTATATTATGTTATAAACCTCACAATACTTTATATTTTTAATTTATGCAATTATCATTTAAAGCTATTTAAATAATAAGAAAAAAGTCAATAATCGCCATTTCTGGTGCTCTTTGTATTTTTGTGTGGATCCACATTTCTGTCTGGTATGATTTTGCACTTCCTTGAAGGACTTTATCATTTCTTATAGTGCTAGTCAGCTGGTGAAGAATTCGTTCAGCTTTTGTGTGCTGTGTATAGAATTCTAGGTTGACAGCTTTTTTCTTTCAGTACTTAAACATGTCGTGCCATTGTCTTGTTTGTTTTCGGAGAAATCTATTATTCTTAATTTTCTCTTTATATAATGTGTCTTTATATCTGCTGATTTCAAGATTTTCTCTTTTGCCATCTGTATATTTTCTTTGGTGGGGTGTCTGTTCAGATGTTTTGTCCATTTTTAAATTGGAACGTATGTTTTCCTATTCAGTTAGTTTTAAGAGTTCTTTTTGTATTTTGGATACAAGTCCTTTATCAGATATAGATGTGCAAAAATTTTCTCCCAGTTGTGGCTTGTCTTTTAATTCCATTAATAATGTCTTATATAGAACAAATGGTTTTAATTTTAATAAAGTATTATTTTCAATTTTTTTTCTTTCGTGCATCATACTTTTGTTGTTGAGTCTAAAATCTCATCACCAAATCCAGTGTCACACAGATTTTCTCCTATGTTTTCTTCTAGAAATTTTATGGTGCTGCCTTTTATATTTAGATCTATGGTCTAATCTGAGTTATTTTTTTAAGGGAAGATGTAAGGTCTGTGTCTAGATTCATTTTTTTTTTGTCTCTACATATGGACATGCAGCTGTCCCAGCACTGTTTGTTGAAAAGGTTGTCCTTGCTCCATTGAATTCCTTTTGCTTCTTTGCCAAAGATTAGTTCATCATGCTTGTGTGGGTGTATTTCTAGGCCATCTATTCTGGTCTATTGATCTGTGTGTCTCTTCTTTCACCAGTACTATGCTGTTTTGATTGCTTTAGCTTTATAGTGGGTCTTGAAGTCAGGCAGTGTTTGTTCTCCAACTTTGTTTTTCTTGCTCAGAGTTGTGTTGGCTGTTCGGGATCTTTGGCTTTTCCATGTAAACTTTAGAATCAGTATCCACAAAATAGCTTGCTAGGACTTTGATTGGGATTGTGTTGAGTCTGTAGATCAAGTTGGGAAGGGTTGACGTCTTAACAGTATCAAATGTAATTCGTGAATGTGGAATATCTTTCCAGATATTTAGATCTTCTTTGATTTCTTTTATCACAATGTTACAGTTTTCTGCCTATAGTTCCTATACATATTTTGTAATATTTATGTCTAAGAATTTCATTTTTTGGTGCTATTATAAATGGTATTGTGTTTTTAATTTCAAATTTCAGTTGTTCCAGACAAGGATGCCCACTGTCACCACTGTTGTTCAATATTGCACTAGAATTTCTAGCTAGAGCAATTAGGCTAGATAAAGAAATAAAAGACTCCCAAATAGGAAAGGAAGAAGTGAAACTTGCACTATTCACTGATGATACCCTATATCTAGAAAAACCTGAAAAATCTACAACATATCTACTAGTTAATAGATGAGTTCAGCAGAGTGGTGGGATACAAGATTAATATGCAAAAATCAATAGCATTTCTATACACTACTGAAGAGCAATCTGAGGAGGAAATCAGAAAAAAATTCCATTTGTAATAGCAACTGAAAGAATCAAATATTTAGGAATAAACTTAATCAAGGACATAAAAGACCTGTGTTCAGAAAACTACAAAACATTGCTAAAAGAAACTGAAGAAGACTTAAATAAATGGAAGGACATTCTGTGTTCATGGACTGGAAGATGAAATACTGTTAAGATGGCGTTTCTACCCAAACTGATTTACAGATTCAACCCAATCCCAATAAAAATCCCAACAACGTTTTTTTTGCAGAACTGGAAAAACCAATTATCAAATTTATTTGGAAGGATAAGGGGGCCCCAAATAGCAAAAAATGTCTTTTAAAAAGAAGAACCAAGTTGAGGACTCTCTCTTCTTGACTTTAAAGCATATAACTTAGTTACAGTGGTAAAAACAGCATGGTACTGGCCTAAAGACAGACAGATTGACCAATGGAACCGAATTGAAAACTCAGATATAGACCCTCATGTCTATGGTCAAGTATTTTTGACAAGGCTGTCAGACTCTCCCAGCTGGGCCAGAACAGTCTGTTGTTCATAAGATGGTGCTGGGAGAACTGGATATCCATATCCAAAAGAAAGAAAAGACGACTCCTATCTCATATCTTATACAAAACTTAACTCAAAAATGGATCAAGGACAACCATAAAACTCCTAGAAGAAAATGCAAGAAAACATCTTCAAGATCTTGTGGTAGGTGGTAATTTCTTAAACCTTATACCATAAGCACAAGTGACAAAAGGAAAAATAGATAAATGGGACCTCCTCAAAATTAAATACTTTTGCACCTCAAAGGACTTTGTCAAAAGGGTGAAAAGGCAGCTGACTTTATTATTATTATTAGTGGAATAATGAAAATACTCTAATAATGATTGAAGTGGTAAATGCACAACTATGTGATTATACCAAATACCATTGATTGTACACTTTGAATGAATTTATGCCTTAATTAATATGTATCAATGAGGGGCTGAAGTCTCTCTTCAGACCCCTGCCATTGGGAGAGCTTCCCAATAAACTTCCTGCCTGCAACCGTAAAAATATATATATGTGTGTGTGTGTGTGTGTGTGTGTGTGTGTGTGTGTGTGAAATTGATTTGTTAAAAAATTCCAGTTGTTTCTTGTTGTTACATAGGAAAGCAATTGACTCTTGTATGTTGTATTTTGCATATTGCATAATGCAACCTTGCTATAATCACATATTAATTCCTGATTTTTTTGGTTAGTTCTTTGGGATATTCTACATAGACAATTGGCATCTGCAAACAAAGACAATTTTATTTCTTCCTTCACAATCTGTATACCTTTACTTTTCTTTTCTTGTCTTACTGCACTAGCTAGGTCATCCAGTAACAATGGTGAGCAGCAGTGGTGTGAGGAGACATCTTTGCCATGTTCCTGATCTTAGGGGGAAGGTATCTAGTCTCTCACCATTAAGTAATTAAATATGATGTTAGCTGACATATTTTGAAGATGTTCTATATCAAGTTGAAGAAGTTATTATCCTCTATTCCCAGTTTGCAGGATTTTCTCTTTATGTCTAGTTTAAAGCAATTTGATCATGATATGCACGGTACTTTGAAGCTGCGTATACCCCAGAAAGACATATTCTTAAATCTAATCCATTCCTGTGGGTGTGACCCATTGTAAGTAGGACCTTTTGAAGAGGCTGCTTCAGTTAAGGTGTGACCCACTCATTCAGGATGGGCCTTAATCCTCTTACTAGAGTCCTTTATAAGTGGAATGAGCGCGTACACACACACACACAGAGAGAGAGAGAGAGAGAGAGAGAGAATGAATGAAAGCCACAGGGAGCAAAAAACTGAAATCAACGAAACCCGGAAGAGAAGGGAGAGACCCGCAGAAGCTGCCATGTGCCTTGCCATGTGGTAGAGGAGGCCAGGACCGCCTGCAGCTGGTCTTCAGGAAGAAAGCATCGCCTTGATGATGCCTTGATCTGGATATTTTCTTGGCCTCAAATTGTAAGCTAATAAGTCCTCATTGTTTAAACCAACCCATTTCATGAGCAGCCTAGGAAACCAAATCAGATTTGCCTTGCTGTGATTTTCTTTGTTTTTCTTGTGCTTGGGATTCATTGAGCTCTTGATATGTGGCTTTATAATTTTCATCAAGTTTGGAAAAATTTAGGACATTATTTCTTCAAATTCTTCTTTGTTCTCTCCTCTCCTCGAGTTACACATATATTGGGGCACTTGAAGTTGTCTTACAGACTCACTGATGCTCTCTTCTTTTTTTTTTTTTTTCAGACTGTTTTTTCCGTGTTTCAGTTTTGATAGTTTCTATTGCTATTTATTCATGAATCTTTTCCATTAATCCCTTCAATGTACATTTCATCTTAGACATTGTAGGCTTCATTGCTAGAAGTTTGACTTTTTAAAAATGCATGTCTTCCATATGTCTGTACTTAAGATATTCAATCTTTCCTTGAGCTTTTTTTTAAAAACATGTGCACTATAGTTAGAATAACTGTTTAATTGTCCTTGTCTGCCAATTCTATCATCTGCCTCCTTTCTGGGTGAGTTTTGCTTGACTGGTTCTTTCTCTCATTATGGGTTTATGTCTCCTGCTTCTCTGAATGCTGGTAATTTTTTTATTGGATGTCAGATATTGTTAATTTTACCTAATTGGGTGCTGGATAATTTTGTACTCCTATGAATATTTTTGGGCTTTGTTCTGTGATGTGTTAAGTTACTTGGAAACCATTTGATCCTTTTGGGTCGTGCCCTTAAGTTTTGCTAGGTGGGACCAGATTAGTGTTTAGTCTAGCACTAATTTTGCCTTTCTACTGAGGCAAAATCTGCTGAGTTCTTTACCCAATGCCCTGAGAATTATGAGGTTTTCTACTCTGGCTGGTGGGAACAGGAACTACTCCCAGCTCGAGTGTTTTAGTTTCCTCGTTGCTAAAGCAAATACCATGCAATGGGTTGGCTTAAACAATGGGAATTTATTAGCTCACGATTTAGAGGTTAGGAGAAGTTCAAATCAAGGCCTCCTCAAGGGCTGCTTTCTCCCAGAAGACTGGCGCTCTGGGGCTGGCTGCCAGTGGCCCTTGGTGCTGGGCTCCTCTGTCACATGGTGCACCGGTGGCCTCTCCTGGCCTCTCCCTTCTCTTCCAGGTTCTGTTGTCTTTCAGCTTCTTGCTCCTGTGGCTTTCTCCCTGCCTGAATTTCCTTCTGCTTTTAAAGGACCCCAGTAATAGGATTTAGAGCCATCCTGATTGAGGTGGGCCACACCTTAGCTGCAGTGACCTCATCAAAAGCCCTGCTTACCTGGGCTCACACCCACAGGAATGGATTCATTTTAAGAACATGTTTTTCTGGGGTGCTTACCTCCAAACCTGCACACTGTGTGAGCTCTGGTGATTGTTCTCTGTTATCTTCTTGAATGTCTTTCCCCAGCCTTGGGTAATTCCTCCGCTGAAGATTCCAGGGTACGCTCTGCAGCTCTCCCAAGTTTTCTCCCTTTGCAGTTCTCCCCTCCTTTACTCTGCCCGTGTCTTGGCTTCTGTGGACTTCCAGCTCTGCCGCCTCAGTTTAGGGAGATTGCCAGGTTCCTCCAGGGTTCTCCCGCCCTGTCCTACAGCCTGGAGACGCGTCAGGCCATTTGCTAGTGCAACCAAAGGTTCTAGTCTTGTTTACCATCTCTAAGCAATTACCGTCCCTCTTTGTCTGATGTCCACTGCTGTGAAAACCATTTTTTTAAAAGTTGTTTTAGGTAGGACAGTATATCCAGTTCCTTTTACTCCATCCTGAAACTGTGAAACTGGAAGTTGGTGGCACTTTTTAAAGAATAGTTGCTCAGTGTTAATAAAAAGGGGCAAAGAAGTTTTACAGTAACAGCAACAAGACCAAAATAACATCATCAGACTATTACCGTGTAGCTCTATTTTTTTTATAAGAAGCTTAAAGACAAGTTGTGCAACAGCTAGGCATTTCCATTCTGAAATGTCTTCCATGAACCAAATATATATACTGTATTACCCTGAAGAAGGACCACCAGCAGACCAGGAGGGCTCGGTATGTTTTAGAAACTTGTATTTTGGAGACCCCGTTATCCAGCTTTAGCCCCATTGGTTAATTTTAACCCAGTTACATTGGACTTTTCTGACTTTCTTCCCAATGGTTAAGGAAATAGTGTCTGAATCCAAGTAAAACTATTAAGTCTAGAATTGCAGTTAGTTCTATGGGGAATGTAGCCATATAGTATTTTAAATAGAATATTTTCATACTAATGGAACTTAATAGAAAAATATAAGAATAGGTTTTATTTTATTTTATTTTTTTGCTGAAAACTTTTGAAGCCACCATGTCAAATAAAAATTTATTAAAGCTGCCTTTTTAAGATATTTTTGTTAAGTCAGCTTATAAACTGCTATTTTATCTAGAAGTGTAGGGTAACGTAACAAGTGAATATTGTAAAAGTCTGCATTTGCATAAACATTTAGGGGAGCAGGTTTAGAATTCTAGGACTTTATCTTTTTTAAGTTCTACCAGATACTCGTTATTTTGTCTGTTCTCCCCCCTCACCTCCATAATTTAAATCTTTCTTTTTATGATTAGGGTTTGGCAGCCCTGCATGGCTTTCTGGGAGCATTATTTAAAAACCTTAGGAATCTTTTTTCTCTCTTTCTCTTTCATCCCAGTGGTCCCCAGAGGCTGGTTATGCTGCTTCTTCCCGTCCTCCTGCTGCCAGTGCCCTTCAGAGCAAAAGGCTAGGTGTTGCTTTTAACCCTTTTACAGTCTTTCTTGTGGAAATATATATATACACATACACACATACAGCACATAAAATTTCCCATTTTAACCATTTTTAAGTGCACAATTTAGTGGCATTAAGTACATTCACCATGTTTTGCTACCACCACCACCACCACCAATTACCAAAACATTCTCATCACCCCAAATAGCGACTCTGTACCCGATAAGCAGTAACTCCCCGCCCCGCGGTCCCTGGCCCCTGGCAGCCTCTAGTCTCCTGTCGTCCTGTAGGATTTGCCTATTCCAGGAAGGTCGCCTAAGTGCAGTCATACGGTAGCTGTACTTCTGTGCCTGGCTTCCTTCTCTCAGCGTGATGATGTCAGGCTTCCTCCATGCTTCATTCCTTCTCGTGGCCGAGTCGCGTGCTGTTTATCCAGCCACCCGCCCCTGGGCACTTGGGGGCGTCCGCCTCTGTATCTTGCCGACTCTAGAGCTCCAGGACCCAGGCAGTTCGTGCTGTGGACAGCGGTTTCCTTTCTGAGGACTCGTTTCCTCGACTGTGTCTGGCCCTTGACAAACGCCACGAGGCCAGACTTTGTGGTCCTGAGAAGGGGGCTGCTGGCGGACGACGAAGAGCCAGAGAGTGGGCAGCAGACGCATCTGCACCGCGGCCTCCCACCACGGGCGGCTCAGCTCTGCCCAGAGTCCGTCACCTGGCGGTAAGGTAGAGGGATACTGTCCCACAGCTGTGCAGTCGCACGCTGTCGTGTGTATAGATTCACATGCATTTCCCCGAGGAGGGCGCAGCGGCCGCAGCCCCGGTCAGTCCTCCTAGTTCTTACGGAACTCAGAATCCACGCTGTCGGACGTAGACAGGGCTGTCTTGCTCAGCTTCCCCTGACGTCTACAAGAATGTGAACACTGACAAAAGAGAAAGAGGCTCTGTTGTTACACTGTTTAAATGACAGCCATAGATAAATTTCAGAGGGATCAGGAGCTAGAATTACTTTGAAATAAATAATTTACTAAGGTTTATTTTATTTGTGCTATATTACCAATCTAGTGAGGATTCCTGTGATGGAATTCAGATGAAATCGTAGATCTTGTGCTGTGGAATCCCGTAAAGTGTTCAGAGTTTGGAAACAGTTTGTGTTGGTTAAGCCAGGTTTCAGGTTTTGTTTTTCATTATGCCAATAAGCCCCCCACACCCCATCTGATTTGAAGTGTAAAGTCACTCCAACAACTCTTGTCTTTTCTGTGCCCACAAAGGTCCAGAACTTCAGGCCGCTTACACGGCTGCCAAGAAGCCTCCCAGTCGTATTTTTTTTTTTTTTTAAGATTTTATTTATTTATTTATTTATCCCCCCCACTGCTTGTGCTTGCTGTGTCCATTTGCTGTGTGATTTTCTGTGTCTGCTTGTCTCCCTTTGTTGGGTCGTCCTGCTGCGTCAGCTCACCACGCCGCGCGGGCTGGCTTGCCTTCACCAGGAGGCCCCGGGAATCGAACCCGCGGCCTCCCATATGGTAAACGGGAGCCCTATCGATTGAGCCACATCCGCTTCCCTCCCAGTTGTATTTTTAAGATTAATTACCTGCAGGAGCAGAAGCAAGAAAACCCATTACAGGTTAAAGCAGTGATCCTGGCAGGATTTGGAAAACACTAGGATTACGTTATGAGGAAAACCAAAGCAAATCTCAGAAATGAGGTTCTCTTAAGCTGATCAGACTTCAGTTTTTATCACTTATATTTGAAAGCAGATATTGAGGCACTTGGCCTTTTGGGGGGGGTGATGAGGGTAAAATACTAAAATAAGACTTTTCCTATTCAAAGTTGACAATATAATTGAAGTAGAATCTGATATATGCAGTTTTATTAAAGCTATCACCATCGCAGACTGAGACCCACAGTGCCGCTGTTTTCAGTGCTAAGCTTGTGGAACGCAGGGGTCAGGTCTGCCTTGTCTGGCTTTATGTGTTCATGTATAATGTTGATTTGGAAATGCAAGGATGTGCTACAGAGGCGGACTTATTTGCCTTCAGTACTGTGCTGGCAACAAAAACAGCAGCATGGGACGGCGTTGAGTGTGAAGGGGATCTCTGAATCCTCTCTAAGGGCTGTCGTCCACACGGACCACCCAAAGAGGTCGCAGGAACACATGGCTCTGTGTCATGCGTTCTTCCATGACTTAGAAAACAGGAATTATTAAGAAGACACTAATTGCCAGCTATTAATAATAGTTTGCATAATTAGGTTAAGACAGCACATAGGAGTTTTTAAGGAGATGTTAAAACTTGAATTTTACTTTGGTCATTTTTATCAATAATAATAATGACCATAGCTTGATTGTAGCTTACATTTATAAATCATTTGCTATATGCAAGATCTAATCTAAGTCCTCTGCATATGTAAACAACAACCCCATGGGGTAGCTACTCTTACTGCCCCTGTTACTCACAGGAGGACACGCAGGCGCATATCGGTTAAATACCTTGCCCCAGGTTGCATACCTGGTGAGGAGCGGAGCTGGGTTTGAACTAGCTTGACTCCGCAGTCCATGCTCTTAACCACTAAAGTATGTGCCTCTTGCACAAGTACTCGCCAACACAAACATAACTCCAGAGGAACCGCTCCCTCCCTGCCGTCCAGCTGAGGCCAGAGACCTTCAGGGTGCCGGCCACGCCCAGGAGATTTTATTAAGCTGTTTAATTGCTTGTCAGAGGGAAGACCATTGTTACGCGTGATCTGGCCCTCCCTTTTATTCACGTATTAGATTTTTATTAAGCTGTATAATTGCTCTGCAGAGGGAAGACAACTACAAAATACCTCTTTTTATTCCTCCCACTTCTCTCTTTTGATTATCTTGACATTATGGAGGAGAATCGTCCTACTTTCCCATCCAAGTCCATGGAAAAATGGAGAAATCCCACAGAAGCTCTGTCCATTCTCAAGAAGTTGTTTAGAACTTGAGGATGGTCTCGTTCCAATAAGCAACAAGTATTGTTTTCATTGAAATATTTCTTTGCTGAGCAATCACAGCATAATAGCAACCAACCCCAAGCAAAAAAAAGAACCTTCTACTTGGCAAAACCAATAGGTACAACTTATCTCACTTGAACTCTCATAAAGTTTTTCATTTTATTTTTTAAGTTAAAATTCAATAAAACTGACTTCTTTGTGACAATCCTGTGTATTTTTAACACATGTATACATTCGTGTAACTATTGGGATACTGTTAGGATACTGGGCAGTTCCATCCCCCCAAAAAACACTTTCATGCTGCCCCTTTCCAGTGACTCTCAGCCCCCACCCCAACCCGTGGCCACCGCTCATCTTCCTCCTTCACTGTGGTGTTGCCTTTTGGAGAATGTCATTTAAACGGGATCACACTGCATAGCCTTGTGAGGCTGTTTCCCTTCAATCGCATAATGCCTTTGAGATTCATCCGAGTTGTTGTGTGTATAGGGCATTCTTTATATTGTTGAGAACTATTCCATTGTATGGCTCTATCATAGTTGTTTATTCACTCACCAATGAAGGACGTTTGAGTTGTTTCCAGTTTTGCCAAGTATAAATAGAGCTGGTATATACCTTTGTGTATCGGTTTTTGTGTGGATGTTTTATTTCTCTAGGTCAGTACCTAGGAGTGGGATTGCTGAGTCATCTGGTAAGAATATGTTTTTAACTTTATAAGAGACTGCTGAACTGGTTTCGAGTGGCCCTTGTGTGTTCTTGCCAGCAATGTAGGAGAGTTCCATTTGCTCCACATTTCCGCCACATTCGGTGTTGTCAGTATTTTTCCCTAGTGGCTAATGAAGTTGAGCATCTTTTCATGCCCCTATTTGTCATCTGTATTTCCTCTTTGATGAAGTGTCTATTCAAGTCTTTTGCCTATTTTTCAATTAGGCTGTCTGTTTTTAACAGTTCTTTATGTATTCCGGGTCCAATTCTTTGTCAGATATGTTATTTGTAAATATTTTCCCCAGTTCTGTGATTTGTCTTTTCATTCTCTTACTCTCTTTCACACAGCGACCGTTTTTAATTTTGATGAAGTCCATTTGATCTTTTTTTTTTCTTTTAAGGATCATTCTTTTTGTGTCCTAAGAAATAGTTTCCTAACCCAAGATCACAAAGATTGTTTCCTCAGAATTGTTTTGAAGATTATGAGTTTTACATTTTATGCTTTGATGTATAATACATTTTGAGTTAGTTTTGTGTAAGGTGTGAGGTTGTTGAGGTTGAGGTTCATATATATATATTTATTTATTTATTTCCACCCCCCACGCCCACACAGCCCATTGTTTTTGTGCTTGCTGTCTGCTCTGTGTGTTCTTCTGTGTCTGCTTGTCTCTCCTCAGGCGGCACTGGGAACCGATCCCCGGACCTTCTGGAGTGGAGAGAGGCTGCTCAATCTCTTGGGCCACCTCAGGTCCCTGGTCTGCTGCGTCTCGCATTGTCTCTCTTGTGTCTTTTTTTTTTGTTGCGTCATCTTGCTGCACCAGTTCTCTGAGCAGGCCAGCCCTCCGTGTGGGCCACCCCTCCTGGGGGTCAGCACTCCTGTGTGGGCCAGCTCTCCACTCAGGCCAGCTTGCCACATGGGCCAGCTTGCTTTTCACCAGGAGGCCCCGGGAATCAAACCCTGGACCTCCTATATGGTAGACGGGAGCCCAGTCTCTTGAGCCACATCTGCTTCCCGAGGTTCATATTTTCTTGCCAGTGGATTTCCAATTGCTCCATCACCCTTTGTTAGGGAAAAAAAAATAAAAAAAGACTATGCTGTCTCAATTGGATTGCCTTTGCACCTGAGTCATTAAAAGACTGTATTTCTGTGGGTCTGTTTCTAGACTTTGTTCTGTTCCATTGATCTATTTGTCGATCCCTTTACTGATACTGAGCTATCCTGGTTACTGTAGCTTTATATTAAGTCTTAAATTTGCCTAGTATGATTTCTCCAATTTTATTGTTTTTTTTCAAGATTGTTTTAACCATCCTCATTCCTTTCCCTTTCCATATAAATTTTAAAATCTGATTGTGTATATGTACAAAAAAATCTTGCTAGGATTCTGACTAGTATTGTCTTTATAGATCAATTAATTTGGGAAGAATTAGATCTTAACTATTTTGAGTCTTCCAATCCATGAACATTGTATGTCTCTATTTATTTAGGTCTTCATTGATTTTGTTTATCAATGTTGCCTACTTTTCAGCATATAGATACTGAACATGTTTTGTTAGGTTTAAACCAAAGTAATTCATTTTTTGGAGGAATTGTAAATATTTTTTTGTGTTTTGGTTTTTTTAAATTTCAGTTTCCCATTGTTCATTACTAGCATAGAGATGTGATTGATTTTCATGTGCTGACCTTGTATCCTATGACCTTGTTCAACTCACTTATTAGTTCTAGGAGATTTGAGGTGGGGGGTTTGGGGGGGTTTTCCACATAGACAATTGTGTTGTGTATGAATAGGGACAGTTTTATTTCTTCTTTCCCAATCTGTGTACCCTTTATTTCTTTTTCTTGCCTTATTATACTGGCCAGAACTTCCAGTATGATAGTGAATAGGAGTGGTAAGAGTGGACATCTTTGCCTTGTTGTGAATCTTAGAATTCATTCAGGCTTTCACCACTAAAAATAATGTTTACTGTAAGTTTTTTGTAGATGCCCTTTCTCTGGGTGAAAAGTTTCTTCTAATCCTAGTTTGTTGAGAGTTTTTATCACAAGTGAATGTTGAATTTTTGCAAATGCTTTTTCTGAATATGTTGAGATGATCATTTTTTCTTCTTTAAACTGTTAATATAGTGGATTGTGTTGATTCATTTTTTTGTTGTTGTTGTTTTTTACCGGGAGGTCCCGGGGATTGAACCCAGGTCCCTCCATATGGGAGACGGATGCCCAACCGTTTGAGCCACATCCGTTCCCCTGTGTTGATTGATTTTTGAATATTGAACCAGTCCATTTTCCCAGAATAAACCTCACTGGCTTGTAGTGTATTACTATTACTATTAAATATTACTAGATTCTGTTTGCTAATATTTTGTTGGTTTGTGAGGGATATTGGTTTGTAGTTTTCTTTTCTTGTATTGTCTATCTCGTTTTGGTATTAGGGTAATGCTCTCCTCATAAAAGAGTAGAGAAGTCTTCCTTCCTTACCTGCTTTCCTCTTGGGAGAGAGTGTGTAGAGTTGGTTTTTTTGTTTGTTTGTTTGTTTGTTTGTTTTTAATATTTGATAGAAATCACCAGTGAAACAATCTGGGCCTGGGGATTTCTTTTTTGAAAGATGTTTACCTACAAATCCAATTTAAAAATAGTCAGAATTATTCAGGTTATCTATTCCATCTTGAGTGAATTATGGTAGTTTGAGGTTTTTGAGGAATTGGTTCATTTAATCTAAGTTATTGAATGTATGTGCATAGAGTTGTTCATATTATTCCCTTGTTATTCTTTTTAAAAATATTGATGGGGTCTAAAGTGATAGCTTCTCTTTCATTCCTGATTTTGGTCGTTTATGTCTTTCTTCTTTGACAGACTTGCTAGAGGTTTATCAATTTTATTTATTTTTATTTTTGT
The DNA here is from genome assembly GCA_029593785.1 of Cabassous unicinctus. Lineage (NCBI taxonomy): Eukaryota > Metazoa > Chordata > Mammalia > Cingulata > Chlamyphoridae > Cabassous > Cabassous unicinctus. The sequence goes on from JAQZBX010042635.1 coordinate 15,103, forward strand.
TGCTCTTGTTTCGTTCCTGATGTTTCAGGTTCTCACGGATTTTCATACTGTTGACTGGCCTCTTCCTTCTTGGCTCCCTTGGATTTCATGGCAGAATTCTTTCCAGTTGTTTCTCTCTCAACCACCTTCTCACTTTTTCTTCCTCTGCTTTTCCTTTCAGGTCGGCTGCTGCTAGGGCTCTTTGCCAAGCTCTCCTCCCTTCTTTCTCTCCATGCTCTTGCTGACCCATCAGTGATCCCGTGGCTTCAGCAACTGCTCAGATGCTGATTTTCTGATTTGCTTCTGATTTCTGGCTACAATTTTGATTTGCTTTTGAACTCCAGACCTGTTTATCCCACCTGCTGCCTCGGCATCTCCCCCTGAGTAGTTGTTCCACAGGTTCATCAAACTCAGCATTTCCACATCTGAGCTCTGTCAATGCACAGCCATGTAGCCTGTCACCTGTGCCAAAGACTTGGCAGCCATCCCTCTCTCCCTGCCCCTCCCACACTCCCACACACGCGTCACCCCCAATTCCTATTCATCTTGCCTTCTGAACATCTCCACCCACACTGCTTCTGCCTCGGTCCATAATGTCTTACCTAGAATTCTATAACAACTTCCTAATTCGGCCTGCCTCCTGTCTCTTCTCCTTCCTCTCCATTCTTGCAGATTATCATCCTAAAACAGATATGGATCGTGCCTGCTCTAAATCTCAATGCCATCAGGATGAATTCTGACCTCTTCAGCATGGCATACAAGATCCCTTGTGATCTATATTGCCCACCTCCACCACTTCTCTCTTGCTACCTGCCTTTGGCTACTTGCTTTCTCAAGCCTTAGGCTCCAGCTGTTTGGGACTACTTAAAATTTCCAAACAGAACCAGGCATTCTCTTACTTCCATATCTCTCTAGCTTCTGCTATCCTTACCTGAAATGTTTTCCATCCCAACCACCTAGATCCTGTTTATTCATGTAATGAACTCCTACTCAACTTTCAAAACCTCCTCTAGGAAACCCATCCCATATTCTCCCTTACCCAACCTTCTCAGTCTGAGTTAGTAACAGACTTTTCAGTGTTCTCAGGTTTTTGCTTAATTGCATCATATCACTTATTCTTCTGTCTCCCCCCCACCACAAAAACATGAGTTTCAGGAAGGCAGGAGCTGTGTCCTCAATGTCTAGTTCAGTACCTAACCTAATGTAGATATTCAATAAAGGTTTGAAAAATGCATATTAAAAGAACCATTTTTTTGAGGATCATTGTTGGTTACTGAACCAAGTACTAGGGATTCAAACTATAAATAAAAATATTGACTGCACATCTCACTCTAGCTGGGAGAGACAGAAAAAGGACATACACACATACCCACATACCCACTGATTCCCCTAATCAAAACAGTATGAATCCTACGAAGAAGAGAGTTCTAGGAGGGGAGGAGTGTGAGAAAAGGATATTTGCAAGTTGTTCTTGTTTCATAGTTTGTTTTCTTTAAAGAGATATGCCTAGAATTTTTTAAAAAATATATTACACAATGATTTCTTCAGAAGAGCTTAACAGCTTTAGATGTATGTGGGAGCTTGCGAAGTTCTCTTGGTTAATAGATATTTGATTATCTGCTATTCTCTCAGAAGTGCCATAAAAGAGCACACTTGAAAATATTTCTGTGTGAAACAATTATGTGTTATTTAGAAAGCTGATGGAACTTGAATTTAGGGGCACAATGGAATTGGATCCAGGAAGAAGAATTTGCCAGATGGCAGATTTCAGTATCAAAGGCCACTCACTATTATCTGAATATTTCTTACCCTCTCATGTTTTCATGTTTCTCTTTAAGTTGTTTCCTTTGCCTGGAAACAATTCTTCTTGCTTTTCCACCTGGTGAAATATATATATATATATATATATCCTTCAAGACCAATCTTTGCTTGCCCCTGTATTCCCCAGTACAACTAATATCCCCTTTCCTGTGCTCACTTTGTATATTCCTCAATTACGTAATGTACCAAATTGTTTTAGAAATTTGTGGAGATGTGTCTTCCCCATTAGACAGAGAACTTCTTAAGGATACCTGTGTGACTCAATCACCTTTATATGCCCAGCAAATAATTTAATGCATGTAACCTAAGAGATACTCATTTTCCTTTTTATTCATTTCTTACCAGATATTTATTGATTTCCTACTGTGTTTAGCTACCGGGGTTGATCAATAATAGCAGAAAGCTGTATTTTATTGATCTTTCCAAAGAACCAGCTTTTCAGTTCATTGATTTTTCTCATTGTTAGTCCAAGTTATAGTACATTGCTTTCTGTTATCTTTGTTCATTTCTTCCTTTTGCTTGATTTGAGTTTAATTTGCTCTTCTTTTCCTAGTTACTTAACATGAGAGCTAAGAATCTCCTCCTTTTCTAATATGGGGATTTTTAGTACTATAAATTTTCCTTAAAGCACTGCTTTAGCTATGTCCCATACATTTTGAAATGTGCAGTTTCACTATCATTCAGTTCAACATATTTTCTAATTTCTCCTGTGATGTCTTTTTTGTGTGTGTGTGTGTGATGTCTTCTTGTTATTTAGAAGTGTGTTGTTTCATTTCCAAACATTTAGTTTTTTTCCTGTTTATACTGATTTCTAATTTAATATCATTGTGGTCAGAGAACATATTCTTTCAATCTTTAAATTTGTTCAGTTCTCTTTTATGGCTCAGAATATGGTGTATACTGATAAATGAATCATGTGCATTTGAAAATAATGTGTGTTCTGCCTTTGTAGAGTGTAGTTTTCTATACATATTTTAAGTTAAGGCAATTTATAGTGTTTTTCAGATCGTCTATGTCTTTGCTAATTTTTTGATTAATTGCTCTACCAGTTGCTGAAAGAGAAGTATTAAAAATCTTCACCTATACCTGTGGAATTATTTATTTTTTCCTTTAAATCTGTCAATTTTTGTTTCCTGTGTTATTGGGCACATACATGCTTATGTTTGTTATGCCTTCCTGATAAACTGCCCCCCCCCCTTTTTAAATTATGAAATGGCCGTCTTAATCTCTGGTAATACATTTTACTTGACATCTGTTTTATCTGATATTAATATTGCTGCTCCAGCCTTCTTATGCTTTCTATTTGTATGGTATATCTTTTTCCATTCATGTACTTTCAGTCTGTGTCTTTGTGTTTAAAGTGTGTCTCTTATAGGCAGCGTATAGTTGGATCTCTTTTCAAAAATTATTCTGATAATCTTTGCCTTTCATTTGTTTGTTTTTTTTTTAAAGATTTATTTATTCATTTATTTATCCCCCCTCCTTGCTGCTTGTGTTCGCTGCATCCATTTGCTGTGCGTCTTCTCTGTGTCTGCCCATCTCCCCCCTGTTGCGAGGTCCTGCCGCATCAGCCCACCGCGCCGCGTGGGCCGGCCTGCCCTCACAAGGAGGCCCTGGGAAGCGAACCCGGGGCCTCACACATGGTAAACGGGGGCTCTATCGACTGAGCCACACCCGCTTCCCGTTTGCCTTTCATTTGATGTGTTTAATGTAATTATTATTTTAACGTAACATCTAATACAATTATTTTATGTTACGTTTGGGTTTGCTATTTATTTTTTGGTTTCTACTTGTCTCATCTCTTTTTTGTAACTCTTCTCCTCCTTTTCTTCCTTCTTTTGGATTATTCAAATATATTTTCATTTCATTTTAATGTTTCTGTTGGCTTTTTAGCTATAGTTCTTTTCATTATTCTCTAATAGTTGCTCTAGGGATTAAAATATATCTCTTTCACTTTTGATGGACCACCTACATTAACTGTATGTTTCATGTGAAACACTGAAGTCTTGTAACCTTGTAAGTCCACGTCTGTCCCATCCTTTGTGGCATAGCAGTTATGTTTATTACGTGTGCATGCATTGTGAAACCACAAGACAGTGTGGTAAGTTTTGCTTTAAACAGTTATAAAGTTTATAAGAACATTAAGAGAAGGCGAAAAGAAAAGAGTAGTCTTTGAACTTGCTCAGATATTTACCATTTCCAATGATCTTTATTGTTTTTAGAGGGTCTGCGTTTCCATCTTATATGATTTCTCTTTAGCCTGAAGAACTTCCTTTAACATTTTTTGTTGTTCACATCTAATGGTAATGAATTCTTTAAGTTTGTATCGGAAAATGTCTTTATTTTTTCTCCATTCTTGAAGGATTTTTTTTCTTCCAGATATAGAATTCTGGATTGATTTTTTTTCATTGAGTACTTTAAAGATGTTGCTACACTCTCCCCTGGCCTTCAAGATTTATGATCAGTCAGTTGATCATCAGATTGTTGTTCCCTTGTATATAATACTAGTTTTTCCCTTGCTGCTTTCAAGATTTGCTCTTTATCTTTGGTTTTCAAAAGTTTGACCATGACTTACCTTGGTGTATGTTTCTCTGTGTTTATTTTGTTTGGAGTTTGTTTAGTATTTTGTAATTGTACATTTCTGTCCATCAAATTTGGGATATTTGGGGTCATCGATTTTCAGTTTTTTCCCCTTTCCTGCCCCAATTCATTCTCATTCTCTCTCTCTCTCCTTCTCACTCTCTCTCTCTGTCTCTCTCTCTCTCTTCTCCTTCTTGCATTCCAATTAAATGTATGTTGGACTGTTTGATATTTTCTAACAAGCCTCCATGACTCTGTTCATTTTTTCCAATCTTTTTTCTCTCTCTCTTCTTCACCTTGGATACTTTCTATTGATCTTTCTTCAGGTTAGCTTAGTCTTTCCTCTGTCATTCATTCAGCTAAGTCTATCCAGTATAATTTTCATTTCAGAAATTGTGTTTTTCAGTTCTAGAATTTCTGCTTGGTTCTTTTTTTGATCATTTATATTTCTCTGCAGACATTTCCCACTTCTACTGAGATTTTCATTCATTCAGAATATAATTCTTTTACTTATTGAGGATAACCATATCTATTTTAAGTTATTTATGTGTCAATTCCAATATGTTGTTCATCGTGGAGTTGGATTCAGTTTCTTTTATTTTCTCTTGAGAATGTGTTCCATTTCCTGATTCTTAATATATCAGGTAGTTTTGAATGGTATCCTGGACATTATGAATGTTAAGCTGTGGAGCTTCAGCATTTTGTTATTTTTCTTTAAGTCTTGTTTCCTTTGATTTAGCAGGTAATTTTCTGGACTGAGCATGATGTACAAACTATTTCTTGGGCAGCCTTAGTCTCATTTCTGATCTTTTGTATTTGGCTGGAATACTTCAGTCTGTTTTGTGCATGCATGTTTCAGGGGTCTCCCTGGCTTTTTTCCCTCTTTGGATTCCCCCACTCTTTTAAGCCTTCATGGTTTCCTGACTTCTTGTTTTTAGGACAAAAAAACCATGGGTTTTCCCACATGTGCCGTCCCCACCGCTGACTATCCCGTGTGGACTGCAGGATCCAGGCTAAAGCCATGAAAAAGGGAATTAGCTTGTTTAGTTCTCATCTCCTCTACTCCACCAGAGTCTGTATGGTTCTGTTTGCTCTCCAGAACCTTCAGCTAGCTGGAGCTTTTGGTATTATTTCTAGGTTTTACCAAAAGATTTCCACAGTGATGCTATCCAGTAGGGTCTTGGCCTATCATACCTGGACACAGAAGTGACTTCCCTGGAACTTTCAGTTTTAGTTTGGAGAGTAGACAATAAACAACATGATTACAGTTTGTATTTTACATGCCCTGAAAGAAAGAAATAAGATTGATGTGATAGAGAGTGACAACTTTAGATAAGGTTTTTTAGAAGGTTCTCTGAGGAAGTTCTATTTGAGTTGAGACCTAAAGAACAAGAAGAATCTGGTCATACCCAAAGCTAAGTGAAAGATGTTTCAAGCAAAGGCAACAGCAGATATCCAAAGCCCTGAAGGGGAGAAGGCCAGGCTGGCTGGAGCATGGTAAGTGAAGGGGAGGACGGTATAAAGTCAGGGTGAGAGGCAAGTAAGAGTCAGGTCATGTGGGGTCTTGTAGACCTTGGTAAGGAATTGGAAATGACTGATTCTGTACCAGAAAATGCAGTCACCCTAAGGTCTGCTGCAAAACAGACTGCGCCACTCATATTGCTTTGTCAGCATAACCGGTCACCGCAAGTCTTAACTAAGGGAAGTGTGGCCTTGCGAGCCTCTGAGCCACCTGTCGGCATCGTTGGAGCAAAAGCTGGGTGACATGCAGAATGGATTTGTGCAATGTGTGGGAAGTTGAAGTGGATGTATTCTAATATCCCATCTACATCTGAGATTCTCGGATATCCTGGAACAGAAAATGAGCCGCTCTGCTTCTAAAAAAATATAGTGGCAGTTAAGAACTACAATTTAAATATAAAAAGCACAAACGCAGAGACTGAAAAGACTATAGTAGAATGAAGACTTGCAGCTCTAGGTGGTAAAAGATTTCACATGATTCCTTCACACGAGCAGTTGTCTTCGGTTTTTGCATTTTACGACGTTAATGCAATGTGCGAATGTACATTTACTGATCTTATTTTTATGGGGAGCATTTAAAACTCACTTGATCATTTCCCTTGGTTTAGATGACAGCGCTTCTGCTGCAAGTAGCATGGAGGTAACGGACCGCATCGCTTCACTAGAGCAGCGAGTCCAGATGCAAGAGGACGACATCCAACTGCTCAAATCCGCTCTGGCCGACGTGGTTCGGCGGCTGAACATTACTGAGGAACAGCAGGCCATGCTTAACAGGAAAGGACCGACCAAAGGTGGGCATTTCAGATGTGCAGGAGCAGTGGTGGAATTGGCTTAGGGAAGAGTCTTGCTCTAGATACATACTCTTTTTTTTTTTTTAAAGATTTATTTATTTTATTTATTTATCCCCCCCTTGCTGCTTGTGCTGCTGTGTCCATTCG
>JAQZBX010042636.1:8278-22044 GCA_029593785.1 Cabassous unicinctus
TTTTTTTTTTTTTTTTTTTCTGATTACACTGATGTTATTACTGTTAAGTCGATTGACTGTCCACCCATTTGCATTCTTCTCTCTAAAACAATGAATTTTTCTAAAGGGAGAATTAGACATCTCAGACAGGAGGAAACAACAAGGACCTCACCCTTGTGTGGTGGGCACAATTCTGAGATTGACCTCCAATGACCCTCACCCATGTATAATCCCCTCCCCTTTGAGTGTGGGTGGAACATGTGACTATGATGAGATGTTACTCCCATGATATATTAGGTTATATGGCAAAAGGGAGATTGTTCAGGTGGCCTAAACCAATCACATGAGGCCTTTAAAAGCAGAGCTTTCTCTGTGTATTAACAGAAGACAAGTCAGAAAGATGTGAAGCTTAAGGAGGATTCTACGCGGGGATCCTGCTACCAGCCTTGAAGGAGTAAGCTGCCATGTTGTGACCGGGCCTGTAAGAAAGCTCTTGGCAAGTTGTTGCAAGAGGCCTCTGGCAGATGACGATGGTCCCTGCTGACAGCCAGCAAGGGAATGGGGACCATAGTCCTAGTGCAGCCAGGAACTGGATTTTGTCAACAACACAAATGAGCTTGAAGGTGGATTCTCTCCCCAAAGCCTCCGGGTAAAAGCCTAGGCCAGCCCACACCTTCATTTCAGTCCCGTGAGACCCTGAGGAGGGAACATGGTCAGGGCCAACCGAACTTCTGATCTCTGAGAGAATAAGTGGGTGTCATTCATGGATAAATATTGAAAACATTATGCTGAGTGAAACAAGCAAGGCACATAAGGACAAATACTTACGTTCAATATCTGGAAATAGTAAATTTGTAGAGACAGAAAGTAAATTAAAGTTTACAAGGGGACAGGGCATGGGGTAAGGGAGAGTTCTTGTTTGGTGGGTATAGAGAATGTTTGGAAGTTTTGGAATCTTTTAAATAAAAAAATTAAGATAGAGATGATAGATAGATAGATAATTGTTTTATACCACTAATTTATGGTAATTCGTTACATGACATTAGAAAATTAAGGCAGGCTGTTTTACCAATTCCCTAAAAATCTCACACTTCAATATACACCAAATTGCAATTTGATGAGTATGAGTTCTAGATTATGTAAATCTTGTTCATCACTTTATCCCCAGTATCTTCTGTGCATGGTAGGTATGAAGGAAATATCTGTTGATGAAATGAAGGAGACAGTGCTTTAAAAACATGGGCTTTATGGGAAGCGGGTGTGGCTCAATGGATAGAGCTCCCATTTACCATATGGGAGGCCCCGGGTTCGCCTCCCGGGGCCTCCTTGTGAGGGCAGGCCGGCCGGCCCGTGCGGTGCGGTAGGCTGATGCAGCAAGACCTCACAGCAGGAAGCGGGTGTGGCTCAATCGATAGAGCCCCCATTTACCATGCAGGAGGCCCCGGGTTCGCTTCCCAGGGCCTCCTTGTGAGAGCAGGCCGGCCCGCGCAGCGCAGTGGGCTGATGCAGCAGGACCTCACAGCAAGGGGGAGATAAGCAGACACGGAAGAAACACATAGCGAATGGACACAGTAAAAACACAAGCAGCAAGGGGGGGATAAATAAATAAATAAATAAATCTTTAAAAAAAAAACAAAAAAAAACATGGGCTTTAGAGTCAAACAGACATGAGTCCAAGTTCCAGCTTGTAATAGTCAGCCAAAGGGGTGCTGATGCAAAATACCAGAAATCTGTTGGATTTTATAAAAGATATTTGTTTGGGGTAGACGCTTACAGTTACCAGGCCATAGAGCATAAGTTACTTCCCTCACCAAAGTCTGTTGCCACGTGTTGGAGCAAGATGGCTACCTATGTCGGGAAGGGGTTCAGGCTCCCTCTTCCTTTCTTGGCTCCATGGTCCCAGCTTCTTCCAATATCACCTGTAGGCTGGGATAAGTCTTTTCTCTCTCCCAAGGCTCGTTCCTCTCTGGGCTCAGCTGCTCTGGTCCTTCCACAAGGTCAGTTGTCCACAAGGTCAGTTGTCCTTCCACAAGGTCAGGCAAACAGCTCATCTATCTTCCCAGGACCTCTGCCGTGTCTAATGGAGCTTTCTCTCTTTCCTCATGTATCTGTTTCTCAGTGTGTTTACTTCCTGGGGCTCCAACATTAACACTCCAAACTCTGTTCTTTGCCATGTCTTTTCTCCTACTGACGTTGCCCAATCAAAGTCCTAATCATAATTTAATCACACCCAGAGGAACAGACCAGTTTACAAACATAATCTTTTTGGAATTGATCAGTAATATCTAACTGCCACACAGCTCATCACCTAATAACTCCACGATCTTATGTGAGCCATGCAATCCTAATGAACCTCAACATGTACCTCAATAGAAGAAAGAGGATAAGTGTTATACCTGCACCATCTTACTTGACCATCATCAGCATGCAATACAATTGACCACATGCTTCTTCTTGAAACACTCCAGTGGCTTTGACATGAGTCTCTCATGATTTCCCATCTATATTTCAGGCCATTTCTTCATAGTCTTTCTCCCTCCAACTATCTCTTAAATGATGAATGTTGAGATGCCTCATCTCATCTCCCCCTTTCTCTTCTTACAATGTGACTGCATAGATTTCCATGGTATCAAATACCATCAACCATGCTCAAGATCATCTCTCTATGTGAGCTGTCTCTTCAAGGCCCCACACCCCAAACCCATGTATCAAGCTACCCAAGAGCTCCATATTTGTCTTACTGGTGTCTCGTATTGAAAACGGCCCATATTGAATTCACAACTTTTTCTCTCACAAATTACTCTTCCTCTAATGTTTTTAATCTTCATAAATAGAGCTACCATTCACTCCTGCTAGAAACTTGGGAGGCATCCTTGAAAACTTCCTCTTGCTCAATCCTTCACACCAACCCAGCATCAAGGCTTGTCAGTTGTACTCCTTAAAAATATTCCTCACCCATCCCCTTCTCTCCACCTGCTCTGCTTCTGTTATCCCTGTCCAAGCCACCATATTTTGCTTGGCCTCTGGCAATAGCATCTAAATCATATCTACATTCACTCTCATATCTCTCAAATTCACTCTCTACACTGTGCCAATGTGCTCTTTATTTTTAAAAAAATCTAAGCATATAGCTCTTCACAGTGAAATTTTTAAGTCTTATATTGTACTTAAGATAAATTATTAAATTAATAATGATGGATGAATTTAAATTATTAATTAAAAAGCAGTAGTAACTGGTTTTCCTTTAATATGAACATAGAAATAAAATATTTGGGGTGCCTGCCCAACCCAAGCACTCTTATTTGGAAGTGCCTCCACAACCTTTGCTGAAGGATTAGATCCACTTTTCTACCTAGTGCCCTAAAGTTCTGGCCAGAGCTGACTAGATAGAAGAGAAAGACAGAGGGAGGGAGAGAGAGAGAGACAGAGTTGTCTGACATCTTTATAGTTTCTACGAGGACAGTAGTATTCCCCACAGTTGGGTTTCATGAGATTCCCTCAGTTCCTTATAATAAAGTCCCTATTGGCTAACATGGGTTTGTTTTTCTTGCAACCAAATAACCCCTTAAACAGAAATAAAATAGCCCTTTGACTTTCCTTCTTAACATAATCCCAAACTTGCATCCAAATTTTAACTTGCAAATTCATCATATTTGTAAAGTACTAGTGGATTTATTTGCTGTGTTTTTCATAAGTAAGCAATCCCTTGCCAATAGAAACAAAAATTTCCCAGATCAATTATATATTTTAAACTTTCATTTGGAAATAACTTCAAATTTATATATAAATTTTGGAAATAAAATAATATGAAAAATATCCATATACTCTTTACTCAGGTTCACCTATTTAACATTTACCCCCATTTGCTCTATAAATTGCACTATGCATCTAGCCAGCTAGCTAGCTAGCTATATCTAATATTTTTCTCAACCATTTGATGGTAAATTAAATATATCATGACTCTTGATGTATGTATCTTCAGTGTGTATGTTCTAAAATTAGAAATATTCCCTTACATAGCCAACGTATAGTTGCCAGCTTTGGTAAATTTAATATCAACCAATATTTTTATCTGAATTAGGATTTGTAGTCCAGTTTTGTCACTTGACCCAAAAGTATCATATATAGCATTTCCCCCCTCCAGTACAGGATCCACTGTAGAATCAAGTGTTGCATTTACTTTTCATGTCTTTTTGGCCTTTTTTAATCTGAAATATTTCTACAGATTTCTTTGTCATTTATGACTTTGACATTTTTGAAAAATACAGCCCCCCTTTTGTGTAACAGAAAGTTCATCATTTGTAGTTTGTCATGTTTCCTCATGATTATATTGCGTTATGCATTTTCAGCAGGTGATGCTATGTCCTTCTGAGGATATCACCTGGAGGCAAATGATGTCCATCTGTCCTTCATGGGTATGGGAACTTTGGTCATCTAGTCAAGGTGTGATCTGATTCTCCACAGTCTAATTACTGTTGTGTTTTTTCTTTTTAAACCATTATAACAGATAAGCAGTGGTTGGGAAATACTTTAAGACCACACAAATATCCTATTCCTCATCAGAATTTCTTTCTAAATTTAGAATCCATTGATGATTTTTGCCTAATCTGTGCCATGTTGGTTGTAAAATAACTTTCCAAGTCTATTGCTTCCTCCACATTTACCACTTGGACCTCAGCACTCTTTTCTTAGTAAGACCATCCCTTTTCTCCAATTTTTTATATATTGGTTTTTGGCATGGACTCATGAGTTCACATTTCTTCAATGTCTAATAATTCATTATTGTACTTAAGGATATTGGTGTTCAAATTGTCCTAGATTTGGCTAGTGGTAGCTTCCTCAAGCTGGCTCCTTCGTCCTGTAACACACCCCAAACGTTTTTAATGCTAACTTTTTTCCAGGATAATAAGATGTTTCAGGCTTATGTTGTACCTACCCTGCCCCAGCCCTGAGTATCATCAGCCATTTCTCTCGAATATGTTTTAAAATTGATGTATTGTGCATTGGTTTTCTTAAATTAGGCCACATTTTATTTACGCCATCTTTTTTATCAGAAAGTTTTAGGAATGCATAAGAGCAAAACAAATAAGTTTCAGTGGAAAATTCTTATAATGTTTCCTCTTAGTTCTTTGGATATGAAGATAGACTGCCATATGGGTTGAATTGTACTTACTGAAAATCAATGTGTTATTATCCTAATCTTATGAAAGCCAATGCTTGGCAAACTACTTCAGATTTTATTGTGAGTTACAATGCTGGTGATCAACTAATCCAATAAATTGCTCAGTCCTTCCAGTTCACCTAGACCAAATATGATTGCTCTGTAAAAACTGCAGACTTGTTGGAATCCATTTCTTCATCTAGAAACATACTGGTTTTGACTAATTTTACACAGAAATATTGCCATGTGTGGAATCTATAAATCTTTCTTATTTTGTTACTTGTTACTCTTCCCAGTTGTTTTGAACTTAGCAGACAATTGCCAACTCAAAAAATAAGCTGTCACGTGCTGTAATATCCTCTTGGAGAGCATTTTTAAAACTTTGTCATTATGTATCTTGTGCTTAACAATGCATTGTTTCAAAATACGTTAAACACACCTTCCCCTATGCTCAAGAAACAGTTATTTCTCCTTTTAGAAAAATAGGATTGAGGATTCAGTGGATGAGATGTTAAAACTTGCACTTTGTCTTAGGATATTTTATGTGATAAGTGTCAGCATTTCCTCTAATTAGATTCATTAGATTATTCACCTTCAGAAACAAAATATTAATGGAAACTCAAAACACTGAAATGACAATGAATAGATTTTTTTCCTGGACGTTATGTGAGATTCATGCTGAATGGAACTCTATAATTCTGTGAGAGATACGCAGTTAGTTTGATATGAAATGTTTTTGTGATGACTCAGGTACTTTCAACAGGATATGATATAATTTTACTAAGAAAATTGTAATAGAACGCCAATGGCTAAGTGTTCAAATAGGTCAAAAAAAGAAACTCCATAGGCACTAGCAGTCACCCACCCCTCCACCAGTTCCAAGTTGCCAGTAATGTACTTTCTGCCTCTTTGGATTTGCCTATTGTATACATTTCATATAATTGGAATCTTATAATATGTGGGCTTTTGTGCCTGGCTTCTTTCACTAAGCATAATGTTGTCAAGGTTCGTCCATCTTGCAGCATGTGTCAATTCTTCATTCCATTTTATGGCCAAATAATATTCCATTACATGGATATGTCACATTTGTTTATCTGTTCATCTACTGATGGACATTTGAATTGTTTTCACCTTTTAGCTATTCTGAATAATGCTGCTATATACACCTTTGTATATAAGTTTTTTGTGAACATATGAATTCATTTCTCTCTGGGAGAGAGATTGCTGGGTCATATAGTAACTCTGTTAACTTTTTGAGAAACAGGAAAACTGTATTCCAAAGCAGCCACACTGTTTAACATTCCCACTATTAAGGTATGAGTATACAATTTCTCCCTGGCTCGTCAACACGATATTGTCTATCTTTTTAATTAGGTATGAGGTGGTATCTTATTGTAGCTCTGACATATTTCCTTAATGACTAATGATGTTGAGGATATTTTCATATGTTTATTGACCATTTGTATATCTATTGTTTTAGAAATGTTTATTCAAATCATTTGCTTCTTTTTTAATTGGGCTATTTATGTTTTTATCATTGACGTATTAAGGGTTCTTTACATATTCTGGACACAAATGCCTTATTATATATCTGACTTGCAAATATTTTATCTCCATCTGCAAGTTGTCTTTTCACTTTCTTCATGGTATCCTTTGCGGCACAGAAGTTATTAATTTTTAGGAAATCCAATTTATCTTTTCTTTTGTTACTTACCCTTTTGGTGTCATATCTAAGAAGCCAATGTCATAATGATTTACTCCTATGTTTTCCCATAAAAGTTATATAGTTTTAGCTCTTACATTTAGGTATTTGATCCATTTTGAGTTAACTTTTGTATATAATGTCAGGTAGGTGTCCAAACTCCATTCTTTTGCATTTCATTATCCAGTTATCCCAGCACCATTTATTACATTCTTCTTGCTCTTGCTATTTCCTTTCCCCCAGAACACGTTTCCTTACCTATTGCTTGATTAGCTCCTGCCCATCTTACTCATCTTTACCCTCCACCATATTACTCCAGTGAATCAGCAAATCAATCATTGTTTCCATACAGACACCCTATGCTACAGGCACATTGGACCACTGACTGTTCCCAAACACCATGCCTATTGTCCTCCTTATGGAGTAACGTTCAGCTCTTTGCTCCATGAGGAATGCCTTCTCCCCTCTACCAATATTAATCCTGCAAAATCTTAATCATCCTTCAGGGGCCAACACAAATGCCACCACTGTTTTTCTTGTCCTAAATGTTTGTGCTCTTTCCTTCCTTTTAACCTTCAAGGAAGTTCACACCTCCCTTACAGTACTTAACCTATATTCTTGAGATTCATGTGGCAATGTAAATAGTTACATGTTTATTATTTATAGTAGTTATTTTTTATAATGCTTGGAAGTCAAAATGATGTCTGTGGCAACCAGGAGAATGCTTATCATACATCTTCAACTACGGAAGGTTCATTGACAATCTTGAGTCTGGAACTGGATAGTGGTGATGTTTGCATGCATTTTTGAATATACTAAAAACCACTAAATTGTACACTTCAAAAACAAAGCTTGAATCTCAGACACGCCCAACTTGTCCTAAGACTAAACTATTCCATTCTCTCAAACAGTGGCACACTTTCTCTTTTTTTTTTTTCAGATTTCCTTAAGGGCAGCTGTTTGCTTAATTTGAATCCAGGCAATTTGATGTTTTCTGGGAGAAATGTACACTATAACATGCCTCCATATGCCATCAGAGAATGGAGGGCTGGTGAGAGTAGGAGATGAATAGCACAGTTTATCCAATAAAAGACTTGTATGTCTTCCTTTTTTGTTATGTACACAGAGAAACATACATAAAGGAAAGTATTTTGGGGGCTGAAAACAGGCCAAACAGGCCAAAGCTGTTAACTTCTGAATGCTTTTATTTCAGTGAAAGTGTGACCATCCTATTTCCTATCGAACTTATTTTCAGTAAGATCAAAAGAGATGGATGGCAGGTGGGGCAAGATGGTGGCAGACTAAGGTGTTCCAAGAGTCAGCTTGTCCTACAGGACAGTTAGTAATCACCCAGCGCTATCTGAAGCACCTGTTGGGGGGCCCAAGAGACCAGAGGAGCATCCTGCAACATCCTTGTAGGAATGGAAGGAGGAGACTGCCCATCTGCAGAGAAGATTCATGAGTAGAGCACTCCATGCCATGGAGATTGGTGTCCATCCTTCAAAGGTGCAAGCCGCCTTGGGAGTTGTTCTGTGGCTGGAGATGGAAGCTCCATTTTCCAAAAACAGGGGAGGAAGAGACTGTTGGGCACTGACTTCAGCTACTGATTAGTAGATTCGCTGGCTAAAGTATAATCCTAAGAACAGCTAAAGTTTAAACCTGTCCAAGTCAGAAAGAGGCTGGTAGCCGCCATTTTAACTCCACCCCCAGCATGAGGGAAACCGGGGCTGATTGAAAATCACAGTGACTGTAGGGACAGGCTTTCCACCCAGATCAGATTGCAGCTCTAGCCTAAGCTCCAACCCCACTGCTGGCAGGGAGGAAGCTGGGAGGACCTGCACCAGCCTTGCCGGGCAACTGCAGGTGCTTTCGGCTGGCACAGACTGAATACTCAGACACCTGTAGCTCAATCCCCACTCCCCAATAGGATAGGAGGGGAACTGTGTTTCCTCAGTGTCTCTGGGCAACTTCGGGTGCTTTCCGCCCACATAGACTGGTTCGTTGAGTGCTATGGCCTCCACTCCCACCCACCCTCCATAAGATAGGGGACTGGCATTTCCTCAGCCTATCTGGGCAACTTCAGGCACTTTTGGCCTTCACAGATTGGACTGGTAGAAGCCTTTGGCTCCACCCCCACCCCCTACAGGAAAAGAGGGAGGTGGTGTCTCCCCAGCCTCTCTGGGCAACTGCAAGTGCTTTTGGCCCACGCGGAGTCTATTGTTGGGCACTCTGAGGGTCCATCCCCACCCCTGACAGGGGAGGAGAGGGGCCAGCACTATGTCATGATACCTGGGCAACTGTGGTCAGTTTTGACCCGCACAGCTTAGTTTGCTGCCCACACCTGCAGCTCCATCCTTGCACAGGCAGAGAAGGAAGGGGTATGAAGCTTCATCAGCCTCTCTGGGCAACTACAGACAGTCTTGGCCTACATGGCCTGGATTCCTACACACAACTGTAGCTCTGTCCCTACTCCTGGCAGAGGAGAGAGGTGGGAGAAGCTTTATCAGTTCCTGAGGGAAAATGGGCAGCATCAGTCTCCAGAGCTTATAATGCCAACTACATCCTCAGCTCCTACTACACAACCAGGAAGGGAGAAAGAGCATGAAACCCTTAAACTAAAGAGAAAAACTGCAACCAGAATGAATACATCTGGTAAACATCTGATGCCAAGACACCAACAAAAAATTACAATCCATACCAAGAAACAGGAAGATATGGCCCAGTCAAAGGAACAAGATAAGCCTCTAGATGACATAAAGGAGTTGAGACAACTAATCATAAATGTTCAAACAAATCTTCTTAATAAATTCAATGAGATAGCTAAAGAGATTAAAGCTTTTGAGAAGATACTGGGTGAGCACAAAGAAGAATTTGAAAGCATACATAGATAAAGAGCGGATCTTATGGGAATGAAAGGCACAATAAATTAAATTAAAAACATACTGGAGGTTGATGGTGGTAGTCTGATGATATTGTCTCATGATCTGTAACAAATGTTCCACCATAGTGTGGTGTGTTGGTGAAGGGGTGTTGTGTGTGAATTCTACACATGTGCATGATTGTTTTGTAAGTTTACAACTTCCATAATAAAAAAATATATTTAAAAAATAATAATAATACAGTGAGTTGGGAGAAAATACACCAAACATAAGATATAGACTATGGTTAGCAGTAATATTTTTATGATATTCTCTCATAATTTGTACAAATATTTCACAACAATGGAAGGTGTTGGTGGAGGAGTGATGTATGGGACCCCTGTATGATGTTATGCATGTTTGTTTTGTAAGTTCACAACTTTTACTATACACTTATTGTTTATGTATGTTCATGTATGGATGACATACTTCAATAAAATTTTTTTAAAATTTTAAAAAATACTGTTATATACCTTTATCATAGAGATCATTTATCAGATTAAGGGGAGCAGTTGGTTCTCTCCTTTTCCTTAGTGTTAAGAATGTTTATCAAGAATGAATATTGACTATTATTAAGCAGCTTTTCTGCATCTAAAATAAAAAATACTCTGGAGGTATATAACAGCAGATTTGAGGAGCCAGAAAAGAGGATTGGTGAGCTGGAAGACATGGCCTATGAAAGCAAACATATAGAAGAACAGATGAATAAAAGAATGGAAAAAATTTAACAGGGTCTTAAGGAACTAAATGACAACAAGAGACATGTGAACATATGTGTCGTGGGTGTCACAGAAGGAGAAGAGAAGGGAAAAGGGGCAGAAGGAATATTTAAAGAAATAATGGTAGAAAATTTCCTAACCCTATTGAAAAACATAGCTATCCATGTCCAAGGAGTAATCCTACTCCTATCTGAATAAATCAAAATAGACCAACTCCGAGACACTAATCAGAATGTCAATGCCAAGAACAAAGACAAAGAATTCTTAGAGCAACAAGAGAAAAGCAATGTATCACATACAAGGGATACCCAATAAGATTAAATGCTGATTTTTCATCAGAAACCATGAAGGCAAGAAGGCAGTAGTATGATATATTTAAGATACTGCAAGAGAAAAACTGCCAGCCAAGAATCTTATATCCAGCAAAACTGTCTTTCAAAAATGAGGGCAAGTTTAGAATATTCAGATAAACAGAAACTGAGAGAGTTTGTAACCAAGAGACCAGCTTTGCAGGAAATACTAAAGGGAGTGCTAGAGCATGAAAAGAAAAGACAGGACAGAGAGCCTTGGAAGAGAGTCTAGAAATGAAGATTATATCAGTAAAAGTAACTAAAAGTATTTTAAAAAGTGGTGAAACTAAAATATGACAGATAAAATGCAAAGGTCAAAGTGGGTGAATTAAGAACTGCCTTTACAGTAATAACATTGAATGTTAATGGATTAAATTCCCCAATCAAAAGACACAGGCTGGTGGAATGGATAAGAAAATATGATCCATCTATATGCTGTCTACAAGAGACTCATCTTAGCCTCAAGGATACAAATAGATTGAAAATGAAAAGTTGAGAAAAGATATTCCATGCATGCAGTAACAAAAACAAAGAAAGGCTGGAGTAGCTATACTTAATATTGGATGAAACAGACTTTAAAAGGAAAACTGTTATTAGAGAAAACAAAGGACATTATATGGTAACAAAAGGGGCAATTCCCCAGGAAGAAATAACACTAATAAATGCATATGCACCTAACCAGGATGCCCCAAATTACATGAGGCAAACACTGGCAAAACTGAAGGTAGAAATAGATATCTCTGCAATAATTGTTTGAGACTTCAATACACCACTCTCAGCATTGGATAGAAGAGCTAGGCAAAGGATCAATAAAGAAACAAAGAGCTTGAATAATATGATATGTGGACTAAACCTAACAGATATATACAGAATATTGTACCCCAAAACAGCAGGATATACATTCTTCTCAAGTGCCCATGGATCTTTCTCCAGGGTTGACCATATGTTGGGTCAGAAAGTGATCTTAATAAATTCAGCAAGATTGAAGTTATATAAAGCAATTTCTCTGATCATAATGGAATAAATCTGGAAATTAACATAGGTGGAAAAAGGGAAAATTCACAAATATATGGAGACTAAACAACACACTCTTAAATAATCAGTGGTCAAAGAAGAAACTGTGAGAGAATTCAATAAATATCTCAAGACAAATGAAAATGAGAACACAACATAGGAGCCTATGGGATGCAGCAAAGGCAGTGCCAAGAGGGAAATTTACAGCCCTCAATGCTTACATTAAAAAAAGAAGAAATAAAATCAATGACCTAACTACACAGCTGGAAGAATTAGAAATGAACAGCAAACTATTACCAAAGCAAGCAGAAGGAATGAAATAACAAAGATCAGAGTAGAAATAAATGAAATTGAGAACAAAAAAATAGAGAAAATTAGCAAAATCAAAAGTTGGTTCTTTGAGAAGATTAACAAAATCGACAAACCCTTAGCTAGACTGAGAAAGAAAGAAAAAAAAAGGGAAGATGCAAATAAAATAAAAAAGAAAATGGGGACATTAATACTAACCCTATGGAAATAAAAGAGATCATAAGAGAATACTATGAACAACTGTATGCCAACAAACTAGACAATGTAGATGAAATGGAAAAATTCCAAGGAATGTATGAACAACCTACACTGACCCTAGAAGAAATAGAAGACCTCAACAAACCAATCACAAGTAAAGAGATTGAAACAGTCATCAAGAAACTCCCCAAAATGAAAAACCCAGAACCAGATGATTTATAGGTAAGTTCTACCAAGCATTCAAAGAAGATTTAATACCAATCTTACTAAAACTCTTCCAAAAAATTAAACAAGGACTGTTACCAAACTCATCCTATGAAGCCAATATCACCCTAATACCAAAGCCAGATAAAACTATTACAAAAAAAGAAAATTACAAACCCATTTCCCTAATGAATATGGATGAAAAAACCCTCAACAAAATACTTGTTAATCTAATCCAACAATACATTAAAAGAGTTATTCATCATGATCAAGTGGGTTTCATACTAGGCATGCAAGGATGGTTCGACATGAGAAAATAATACACCACATTAATAAATTGAAGAAGAAAAAAATCACATGATCCTATTGATTGACACAGAAAAGGATTTGACAAAATACAGCATCCTTTCTCAATAAAAATACCTTCTCAACATGATAAAGGCCATATATGAAAAACTCCCAGCTAACATTGTACTCAATGGTGAAAGACTGAAAGCTTTCCCATTAAGATTAGGAATAAGACAAGGATGCTCACTGTCACTGCTGTTATTCAATATAGTTCTAGCTATTCTAGCTAGAGCAATCAGACAAGAAAAAGAAATAAAAGGCATCCAAATTTGAAAGGAAGAAGTAAAATTTTGCTTTTTGCAGATGATATGATCCTGTACTTAGAAAGTCCCAAAAAATCTACAACAAACCTGCTAGAGCTTATAAGTGATTTCAGCAAAGTGGCAAGATACAAGATTAGTATGCAAAAATCATTAGTGACACTACTAATGCTCAATCTAAGAAGGAAGTCAGGGAAAAAATTCCATTTACAATAGCAACTAAAAGAATAAAATATTTAGGAATAAACGTAAACAAGGATGTAAAGCACTTGTATTCAGAAAACTACAATGCATTGCTAAAAGAAATTTTTAAAAAGACCTAAATAAATGAAAGAACATTCTGTGCTCATGTATTGGAAGGCTAAATATCATTAAGATGACAATTCTACCCAAATTGATATACAGATTCAATGCACTCCTAATAAAAATTCCACCAGTACTTTTTAAAGAATTGAAAAACACAATTATCAAATTTATTTGGAAGGGTAAGGGGCCCCGAATAGCCAGAAACATCTTAAAGAGGAAGAGCAAAGTTGGAGGACTCTTGCTTCCAGACATTAAATCATATTACTCAGCTACAGTGGTTAAAAAAAAAAAAAAAAAA
>JAQZBX010042637.1:0-21946 GCA_029593785.1 Cabassous unicinctus
TATATATATATAACCTTAATATTTTCAATTTTTATGAGGTAGGAAGTGTTATCATCCCATTTTTTCAGATAAAGAAACTGAGACCCAGAGAAGTTATCACACGCCCAAGGTCTGTGCTTGTAATTGACATGTTGTTCTGACTCCAAAGTGAATGCTATCTCGCCTAGTTCTCCCCACTGGATGCCCAATTACATAGAAACATGAAGCTTGACTGGTATCCAGTGAATCTTCTGGTGCATGAGTTTTAACTGGCAAAGTTTTCAAGTGCTGAGTGTCTCAGGACCTCTGAGCCACTGGCTGGGCATCAATCCGATCTCCTTTCCAGGTGCTGACAGACATAAAAATTAAAATTTTTTAAAAATTTATTCTATAAAAATTAAACCTATCCAGCAAAGTGGTACTACTTTAAAATATATAGAATCCCATTGTACTCCCACAGGACTAAACACACAAAATAATAAAAAGGAAGAAAGATGTGTCCAAGGAAAATGTCTATTCTTGAAATCCTTCACTATTCAACCATGTGGACTCTTCAGTGCCCTTTGAGTTGTAAAGATCAGCCACCGCCCTTCAGCAGCTATGGGGCCAAAAGTTTTATCTGCATTTACTTTATATATATATATATATATACATAAAATATATTTACATATAATAAATTTCCCATTTTAACCATTTCTAAGTTTACACTCATGGGTATTAATTATATTCGCAATGTTGTGCCACCATCACCACTATCCATTACCAAGACTTTTTCATGACTCCAAAGAGATGGGGTCAAAAGTTTTAAGCTCAGAATTTTGCATAAAATATAAAAGGAGTATCAGTACCCCTTCTCAGCCCTCCTTTTATCTCCTAATAACCTATACTCTAGGTTTTAACTCTATGCACATATTCTTTGTATTTTGTTCATATTAGTGAGACCACACAATATTTGTCCTTTTGTGTTTGGTTTATTTCACTCAGCATAATGTCTTCAAGGTTCATCCATGTTAACATATGTGTCCCAATTTCATTTCTTCTTACTGCGGCATAGTATTCCATTGCACGTATATACCACATTTTGTTTATCCATTCATCGGTTGATGGAGTCTTGGGTTGTTTCCATCTTTTGGAAACAGTGAATAATGTTGCTATGAACATCGGTGTGCAACTGTCTGTTCACGTCACAGTTTTCAGTTCTTCTGGATATATTCCTAGTAGAAGAATTGCTGGCTCATATGGCAGTTCTATATTTAGCTTCCTGAGGAACCGCCAAACTGTCTTCCACAGAGGTTGCACCATTTTACATTCCCACCAACAGTGAAGGAGTGTTCCTATTTCTCCACATCTTCTCTATCACTTATTGTTTTCTGTCTTTTTAATAATGGCCATTCTATGCAGTGTGAGATATCTCATTGTCATTTTTATTTGCATTTCCCTAATGCAAAAATAGTGATATCGATCATGATAGTGAGTTAAACTAATGCAGCTGGTTTACAAATGGGACTGTGGCTGAAAAGGGTAGTCTAGGGATGTAAATGTCAATTGAAAGAAACCTAGAGAATAACCTAAGGACTGAATAACATAGTGGATGAATAACAGAGGTGGATGAGAATTGTGGTTGGTAGTGAAAATACAAGAATGTCCTTCTATGAACTAGAACAACTGTACATCACTATTGCAAGGTGGCAAGAATGTGGAGAAGCATGGGAAAATACAATTAATGTAACCTATGGACTATAGTCAACAGCAATACTATAATATTCTTGCATCAATGCCAAAGATGCACTGTGTTAATAATAGCGGAGTATGGAAAAAATATACCAAATGTATGCTATAGACCATAGTTAGTGGTAATAATCTGATGATATTATCTCATAATTTGTAACAAATGTTCCACAATAATGTGTTGGTGGAGGGGTGTTTTATGGGAATTCCACACATATGCATGAATGTTTTGTAAGTCCACAACTTCTCTAATAAAATATATTAAAAAATATAAAGGGAGTAAGAGACAAGTCCATCTGCCTTAAACAGAGATTACAAGTTAAAAGCAAAATTTCATGTCCTTATATGGCTTTACATCTGCTTCCTGGCACTAAACTACCGGGAACTTTCAATTAACCAAACTATTTTCTTATATTCAAATATTCAGAAAAGCACAGAGAGGTGAGGAATGAGAAATGAAGACTATTTCCAGGTATTTTTTTTCTTTAAACCACTTCCTGGATATGTGCGGGGATCCAAACACATTTATTCTAATTCCCTAAACTT
Source organism: Cabassous unicinctus (assembly GCA_029593785.1). Classification (NCBI taxonomy): domain Eukaryota; kingdom Metazoa; phylum Chordata; class Mammalia; order Cingulata; family Chlamyphoridae; genus Cabassous; species Cabassous unicinctus. The sequence goes on from JAQZBX010042637.1 coordinate 2,254, forward strand.
CTCTATCTATAGTAGAATGTAAGTCTCAGGAGGGTAGGGACTTGGACTCTTTTGGTGTCTCTCCTGAAGACCTAAAAGAGTTCTAGATCAAGTAGATGCACAATAGCTATTTACTGAATGAATGAATGAATGAATGAACACATGAATGGATTGTATTGAAGAGATGTTGGGACATGTAGTTCTGAGGCATGCATGAACTTCAGACACTTATGCTCTATTCATTTGTTTTCTATGGCAAGAGAAAGTTTTCAGATAACTCAGGGTTCATCAGAAAACGGAATTAACCAGGTAAGCTGTGGTGGAGTGATTATATTAAATGATCCCACTCTTATCCCACATCTCTTTATCCACACTCTTTAGTAGAATCCTCCACACCGACTCTGGGCTTGACCAGTTGACTTGTTTTGGTCAATGGGACAAGCAGTAACACAAGTAGAGACTTGAAAAGCATTTGCACATTGGGCCTGCCCTTTTTCTGCTCTTGGAACTCTGCCACCTTGTGAACAAGCCTGGACTAGCCTGTTGGGTCATGAGAGATTTGAGACTTGGTCACTCTGTTGTTCCAACCAACAGCCAACCAATCACTAGCTATATGACTGAGGCAATATGGGACCAGCCAGACTCCAGGTGACCAACCAACTGACCACAGATGCATGAGCTAGATCAACAGAGATCAGACAAGACCAGCCCAGTCCAGAAAAGCCACTGAGTACAATTTTAAGCTAAATAATGGATGTTGATTTATCTACTAATTTTGGGAGTGGCTTGTTTGGCAGCAATAGATAACTGATAAAGGTTTCCTAAACTCTTCTGATCATAAAAACCACCTGGAGGGCTGATTAAAAGCTACACATTTCTGGATCCCACTTGTTATAATTTGAATCATGTCCCCCACACACATATGTTCCAGTCTTAACACCAGGTTCCATGGATGTGAACCTATTTGTAAATAACATCTTTGAAGATGCTATTAAAGTGAGGCCAAAATGAATCAGGATAGGCTGATTCCAATATGAATGGACTCCTTATCAGTAGAGGAAATTTGGATACAGGATAGGAGACAGATGGGGAGAGAGATGGCCATGTGATGGAGGTAGAGACTGAGTTATGGATCACTGGTCATTCACCTCCAGAATGCCACAGACTTCAGAGAAAGCATGGTCTGCCAGCATCTTGGGTTTGGACTTGTAGACTCCAAAATTGTGAGACAATAAATTTCTGTTGTTTAAGTCGAGTAGTCTGTAGTATTTGTTATAGCAGCTGTAGAAAACTAAGACACCATCACAGACTTGCTAGGTCATCACTCCAGGACAGGAACAAATCTGAACTAGACCACACCTTCTCCCAAATTGTTTTAGTGTATAATTCGAAAGAACATATTTGCACCCTAGATCGGAATTAAAATGTGTCTTGCCTCTTTATGAACCAGAGCAATATCTGGAAAAGCCACAAGACATTGGTTACCTATGAAGGATTTATTTCATTATCTAAATCCCTAATTTATTTATGGAGAAGCACCAGATTTCAGGTAAAATACACTATAAGTGAAATCCCATACTGTCCTAGAATCCAAAGCTAACAAAGCTTCTCATCTGCTATTTGTTTGGGCATCCAGGGGAAATACTACATTGACTTCCAAAAGGTAGTTCCAACCTTTTTATTTTCCTACAAAATTGGAGCAAGAATAAATTGAATCACTCTATCTGAAAAGAACCAGCTGTATGAGTTTATTTCTATTTCATAGTCACTAGATCTAAGTAATAGCGAAAAAATATTGCATAGAAATGATTCTTAAATAATTTCCATTCAAATTATGAAAATACAGCTTCTCTTCTATAAGAGGTTGACTTATTTACACAAGATAGAACTTTCAAATAGTATCTTCAGGTAGGTAATTCACATGGCAGAAACGATTCCATATTCTTTGGAGTATAATTACCAAAGAGTTTCATCTCCTAACATTTCACACATATTAGACATGGAACTTTTACTACCTCTGGACTTTTGTTGGATTACTCAATGATGGCTAAGGTTTTGCAAAAGTCTCTAGCGAATTTTAAAACTTAAAAAATTTTGGTAATGATAATGAGAAAAAAACCCAATATGTAAGTGGCATGTAAAGGAAATCAGGTTTTCTCTTCTGCAAATGAGGCCCTTCATTCTGTTCAGCATAGAACATAGTTCATCTCCTCATCATAGGCATTGCAGATTGTCAGTGGATCTGAAATAATAATACATTTTGTTCAAGTATATAATGTAATTGTCCCAAACATTTTTTCTTTAAAATGTCCCTTACAGAGTGTTTCTACATTAAGTGTAATACCAAATTGTCCTAATTGTTAGTTTTAAATGTAACCTGTATAATAGATCTTTAATTTTGTTTCTTTAGTACAATGGGAAAAAAATGTAGGATCTTGACATGACCCATTACGGTATTAAATAAGGGGAAATTTAGATCTCTCCTAGATTCTGTTTAAGGGGAATCAACTAATAAAAGTTACAAAAAAGCTACAATCCATATGCTGCGCCTTCTAGAACATAATACTGCTGTGTTGGAAACCTTCTATAGAAGATTTGCAGGTTGTTTATGAACCAAAGCCAGCCTAATCTGGCCAGGCTCCATATTTCATGAACCCTTCTCAACCTTGTTATGTTCCTCTTATAATGTCTCCTCAGTGAGTATTCTTCTACCCTTTCTTGGAACTAGGAGTTATTGCCTCTACAAAACAATAAGAAATCAAACATATATGTGCTACATGTGAAAACTAAACCTCTGGTTAGTTTTACTCCTGTGTTTCTACTCACTTGCAGGGTTATTTTTCTCTATTTTTCTTTTTTGGTTTCAAAGTCATCTATTGTGAAACAAGTTAAAAAAATGGATTTGTTTTGTAATGGACATTTCATGGGATCTCACCTCTTTCCCACACTGCTTTACCCAGCACACTCAACCTGGGAGTGTGACAGCTGATCTACCACCTATTCTTCTCCAGGGGCTCATGTGACATTCCTGAAACTGATCCTTCTGGGAACTCTTCTTGTTAAAATACAACACATCCTGGTACAAGTCCTAGAAGATTACTCTCATGCATTAAAGTGCCATTTTCTTCCCTGTCATCTCTAATGATCTCACCTGCTCGAATGTTGTAATGTGACTTCTACCTCACACCTTTGCAGGTCCTTTTCTCACCTGGAATTCTATGGAGACATTCACGCTGGAATAAGGGAAAAGACAAAATTCTTTTGCTGCCTATAGTTTCCAAAACAACTTCTGACACTGCCATTGCCATTCCAACTGTACATGCTAAAGGAAGTTCTAGAGCCAATTCCAAAATGTCAGCCTCCTGATCTCAGCTCTGCAAGCATGCACTATTATGAGGATCCCTAACACGTGTAATGCACGTATATGCTACCAAGCCTTGCCTTTCCTCCTATTTAACCTGCATATCATTGCACCTGCAGGCAGGCTGGGATTTCAACTACATAAAAATTCAACAGTAGAAGTTGAATATTTTTATGTTCAAACTCGTTGCTCGCATTAGATTGTGTTTTCTTTTTACAACTTTTTATTTTTGAAACAATTTCAAACTTACAGGACAGTTGCAAAAATAATACAAAACCCATACAGAGAACTCCAACATACTCCCAACCGGATACCCAGCTCCATCAACTTTTTAACAGTTTGCCACATTTGCCATATCATTCTATCATCTATCTATCTATCTGTCTGTCTGTCTGCCTGTCTGTCTATCTATCTATCTATCTATCTATCTATCTATCTATCTATCTATCATCTATTATCTATCTATTTTCAAAACATTTGAGGGTAGGTTGTATACATCATGCTTCTTGAACACTTAATACTTCTATACGTATTTCCTCAGAACAAGGATATTCACTTATGTAACACCTTTAGTACAGTTAAGTTCAAGAAATTTAACATTGATATAAAGCTTACAGTCTATATTCTAATTTTTTGGATGTCTTCAAAATGTCCTTTTGGGCATTTTCTATTCCATTATAAGTCCAGTCCAAACTTATGTATTGCATTTAATTGTCATGGTCTCTTTAGTCTGTCTCTCTCTTTTTAAATTGTGGAAACACATATACAACACAGAATTTCCCATCTCAACACTTCCCAAGCATACAATTCAGTGGAATTAATCTCATTCATCAAGTGGTGCTACTATCACCACCATTACCAGAAATTCCCCAACTCCCCAAATAGAAACCCTGTACCTATCATTAAATTACAAGTGTTTTTGAAGGCGATGACCTCATTTTGTTCTATTTGCTGCCAAAAGCTTTGTGCATTGTCTGGTTCAGAGTGATGCTGAATACAGCTCTGTTGGGCATGGTGTGAGTAAGGAGATATGATGACTGACTTCCATGGGGTCAGAATTCACACACCCAGATACAGAGAAATCCCCACAAATTTAGAAGAGCACCCTGGTCTGGGGAACACCAACTGGCCTGGCTCAGGGTTATAAGACACAGGTTCAAGACCTAGTTGTGCCACAATTTGGCTGTGCAACTTAAGGCAAGTACTTAATTTCTCCACGTCTCAGCCTCTTTGCTGAAAAGTGCAGGATGAGCTTGCCTGTCACCTTCATAATGAGACCATGTTTGTGAAAGCTCTTTTTAAATGATAAAAGAGCTATAACACTGAAACATGATTGAGCCACATTTACTAAGAGCAGAGTTTTCAAAGACAGTGATGGTCTCAGCAAATGTGGTTATGGTCTAGCAATCTCTCTTTCCCATTTACTCATTCATTTCACAAATATTCATTCAGCTCCTCCTGTGTCTCTGTGCTAGCTGCTGAGAATGAAATGGTGACTCAAGAGCCATGATCCCTTCCCAAATGGAGCTGACATTCTCATGGATGGCACAGGCATAAATTTAATAAACACACAAATAAATGTAAAATAGCAACAGTGATAAGCACTACATACAGGATTTAACTCTAGGAGAGAGAGAAAGCAGGGACAAGGGGAAAAACAAGGTGAGAAGTAGCAATTTAAAAAAATGTTACCTGCTCTTCAGTAACAACGTGGCCTGTAGTAAGTCTGCAGTGGGCTCAATGAATCTGATTTTTTCCTCACTCTGTCTCAGTTCCCCCTGCATCTTGATGCCATGCTGAAAGTGATTCCTAATACAAATTTTACATATCAGGGACCTAAATGCAAGTCTACTACTTAATGTGATGGTCAGCTCGTGACAGCAGTCTGTACCAATGCTGATGATTTACACGTTTTGGTAGAAAATTCTGGCCACATGTAATTTCCTTAAAGCTGAGTTTAGAACCAAACCCAGTCTTGAGGTACACTACAAGTTTGGGGATTGAGTATGGGTAGACAGCAAGCGTGTCTCCTTAGGGCTCTAGTCTGAACACAAGCCCACCTTTTCATGTTGGCCACATCTACCTTTCGAATCATCTTTTCCAGCATTTGGTCCAAAAGGCTAGCAAAAAAATAAAAGCAGGCCTTTGCCTGCCTTTGCTGGTTATTGTCCTGTTTGTGTTTTACTCTTGACCACGCAGGAAATGACTGCTGTGGTCTGGGGCTGTATGGTGACATTCTTGAATCCCCTCGCATTGATGGCACTTAATAGCATTTCAGTGTCACTACAGTATCTTTAATTTAATTTACACAGGTTGCCCAAAATGCAAGCTCTAAGTATGCCCAGTGATTTTAATATGCTGTACACATTCTTTTTCTCTTTCATTAAAATGAAGCTTAAGGTGTACAGCTCATTCAGCAAGGAGGGCACAATACAAACAGCTCCAGAAAAACTTTGGGAGATAGGTTATCTGCCCCAGGTCATGGTTATTCTGGGTTTAGTTGTGACTGTTTTAGCCACAGAAAAATTCTCACCTTTTTGAGCAAAACAAAGCCATTTTGGAAAGAGAGCCAATGACCAAATTAATTCTTTTATGAAGCTGTCCAATTTGATTAAGTTGTTGTACCGCATTTTAAAAGCCATTAACAGGAGCTATCAAGGCATTTTGTAAGCGATTTTTACTAACGTCTTTACATCTACTGTCCTGGAGGGGTTTTGGTGTCAATCAAAATAGATGACAATGCTAAATCACTGGCTTCATAACATAATTCAGCAGTCTCTGTGAAATATGACCTTGCCAGAGTGGCAGACTGATTTGCCTGCTGCCTTCTCTGATAGGGGTAATATATTTGTAATGATACTACGGTTGTGTGTGTATTTCACAGTGTATGTTACTTTATAACAAGTTTCTTTAATGATCAAGAAATTCCCTCCAATGTTAAGTGAAAAGGAGGGAATCCTTTGAAAACAGGCCCTTTTTCCCTCTTTCTCAATTTCATCCAAAGCTTCCTCAAATAGATTCTAAGACAGAAGGCTCTAGAGGAGAAAAATTCACAATTGAAAACAGAAGGAATACAGCTTTACTGGGAGAGCTTAATGAAAGAAAGAGGAGGCAGTCGGATAAATTTGCACAAAGGAGGCGTGCATTGAGCATTTTCCAGAGCTGAAAGCTAAACATAACACAGGAGAGAATTAGCTGCTTAGATACAAGGAGTAGAGCCCTGGCAGAGTCAAGCTTTTCAAATTTCTCCAATGGAAACAATTTCCTTAAACAGGAATCTCAGAGATTTGCCAAATAAGTAGTTACAGACATTATTTCTGGTAATAGAAGAAAAATATAAATAGGAACTAAGCCCCCAAATGACCAGAGAAGAGTACAGCAATATTCCATATTTCTCACAAAATTCAATAGAGAAAGCTGTATTGAAACATAACATTGAGACATAAGAGAGACGATACTGTTTAAATGGATGCTAAGAATGCTCAAAAAGTGTATTTTAATGAAGTGTTCATTAATTTAAGAAATTTTGATTGAACTCTCTATTTTCCAAATTTTGCACTGGAGGGTGGGATGACTAAGAAAAATTACAATACAGTCCAGGACTTTTGTGCTTGTGAAATAGCTGGGCAGACAGAAATGTAAAGATGTAATTACATTGCAGTGCAGTGATGACAGAATACTGCAAAATCACAGAAGAAGGATCAAGTAAACCATAGGGATTTCACAAAAGCATCAGGGAGGGGGTATTATTTGAAGTGTTTCTTTTAAGTGTGAGTAGGAACTCCCCAGGGAGAGAAGGACGCACAGCATACAGAAAACATTTCGGGAAACTGAAAGCTTGGGGCATTCAAGTTCTAAGACAGTGCATGGGTAAGGAGGAAGAGACTAGAAAGGCCTGGTGATCGTTACCTTACAGGTAAGAGACAGCAAGGCTACCAAGGCTGCTCAGAGGCCAGTGGGAACAAGGAGCCAAGCAGGTAACTGGAGAGGGCATGCCTCGCATAAAGGCATTCAAATTCTAATATAAGGCACACCGCTAGGCAAATGCACAGTAACCATTTGGGGGCCCCAGCAAACAAGCGAGAATGAGTGAGATTCTTTATTTTATTTTATTATTTAAAGAAGAGGAAAGTAGGACCAGAACTGTACTTTAGAATGGTAATTGGCTGCAGGGAAGAGAAAGGATTAGAGAGGGATGATTTGGAGTCAGGAAGGACCCTTACATGGCTCTTTGGTGATCTAGGAAAAAAGATGAGGAACTTATATCAAGGTGGTGGCAGCAGGGATGAAGAAGGGATGGGGGTGGATATAGAAGGGAGTTGAAAGACATAGAGTCATTCATTCACTCATTCACTCAAGAAGTATTCATTTCAATGCCAGGCACAGGTGATACAGTGCTAAACAGGGAAGACATGAGTCCAACATAACGGACTTATGACCATCTGGAAGTGGGTAACAAGGCAAGTGGTGGCATAGATGATTTCTGGGACTTTCTTTTGGGAAATTGACCTTTATAGGCTATATAAGTTGCTGCTTTCCTCCTCATTGTAGGAACCACTGATGAAAAATGTTATCAATGAACAACGTAAAATATTTACTTATTTCTCTGCTAAAAAAGAAATTCCCTCCATATGTTTATTTTTGTTATGTAACAAAAATTAAGTGCAGAAAATGTTAATGCAGGTTGATTATTCGGAAATAGAAACTGGTGTGTGTGTGGGAGGGGAGAAGGTTGTGGGTTGGGAGAATTTAAGATAAGTTGCATTTTGAACATGCAAATTTTAGATGCCTGTAAAGCATCCAGGTGAAAATGTCTAGTAGACAGCTTGATCTATGGAGTGAGAGCTCATGAGACAGAGCTGGAAAAAGAAATAGTTTGACCTCTCACTAGAGAATATATGGAAGTTGATGTCTAAGAAGGGAAAAACCTGTCCAGGAGAGAAGTAGAACTAGCGGAGAAGAAGGGTGAGGTAGGAAACCCAGGAGTTAAAAAATAAGGTAGAAGAGGAGGATGGTTTATGGAAATGGATAAGTGGTCAGGGGAATTCAGGATAAAATGGTAATAAAAAGTTGTTGATTTTCAGACAATGCTCAGTGGGTGTGTGGTTAAATAATTGTATGCCTTCACTTTAATGAGAGAGAGAACTGTATTGAGCTGTAAAATTCACTTCTTAATTGACATGGTCTCAGACTTATGTTTTCTTTAGAATAACCTTGTATTTGCTTTCTGCAAGTCAACATGTTTGCTACAGAATAAGGTTCTTTAGGATTTTTTTTAGCCAGTTGGTGATCCATAGGAGTGCTGTTTTTCTTCTATCTTGATCTGGGTCCACTCTCTCTTCTCTGCCAGATTGCCCCAGGAGACTGACCTTTATGCATGGACCAATGGGCACCTTCACCCTCTGGCTTTCCATTGGGCTTTTCCAAAGGAGGCACGGGCAGGAGCTGGGAGAGTGAGAGGACAGTGAGGTTGGGATTTTCTTTTCCTGCAACTCCCTCCTTCCCTTCCACCCCAGGATGACTCCATCCCTCTGTTGAAAGCCACATCTCCTTCCAGGAAGCCCTCTCTATACAACTATCCTCTTTGGATTCTTGTAACCACTCCCATTCCTAGCCCTTTCAGGCCTAGAGCTGGTAAAGACTCCCTGCTATTTACAAACCCTAAGATACTGCACTTTCCCTTGGCTGTTTTTCCTAAACTCTGTCACAGGCTTTATAACTCCAGAGGGCTCATTAATAATCCCTTTATTAAGCTCTTAAATTATCCAAGTTAAGTGTGCCATCTGTTTGCCACCAAGAAGAGGTTAGTTCATAAACAATTTGTCAACCAACACTGAGTCAGAGCTCCATTCTCCTTTGGCTCCATGCACTAAATGTATCTGAAAAGATTAGGTGGGAGGAGCAGGAATGGATCTGTGGAGGCACAGGTTGCCTTCTTTTAAAGTCTGGCTTTCTTCCCAGAGACCTTGGAGCCAGTGCCTAGAGATTCTTCCTCTGGGCATTGCTACTAAACCATTTAGAACTGAACAGCAGAGACAGCAGAAGGCTGAGAAGGTGCACATTTCAACCTGATGGAGCTGACAGACTGGGGAACGAAAGCTCATGTGTCTGGATATTCAGGTAACTGCTGTTTGAATTCATGCTCAGAATCATCAATGCTGTTGTGGAAAAGTTCCATAAATCAGGTTGCCATACAACAAGCAACGTCTGCAGTTGCAAAGAAGATATTCTTGTACTATTTTTGGCCTCTGTACAAAGAAACTCAGGTGGGAGAAGAAAAAGTCTTCAAAATAAGAGTGACTTTTTGGTGGAGGTTGGGGATGGGGTGGAAACACTTAGTATATAGATGGCAGTGGAATGAAGCCATATTCCTTCTTTACCTGGAAACCACCCTAATGGAAGGGAAGAAGCAAAACACAAACCCAATTTTTAAAACTTCCAGAGAGCTTATAACATATTTTTAAGATTTCCTAAAAATGACTGAGTTCTCCCTGGGGGAAGGGAAGAAAGACTGAGAAGAGATCTTTAGATCTCAGTTGGAAGAGCTCAAGTTTCACAGATGTTAGGAAGAACCACAAAAATTCATGATCTGAAAGCGAGAGGTTATACCTGGAGAGACAGAAGCTATACCCTTGCTGGCAAAGGTGTGCAAAAATAGAAGGTCCCTCTCCACCTCAGTGGGACCATGGCAGGTTCAATGAAAAAGAAGAAGCAAGGCCAAATGAAAATTCACACAGAAAAGACAACATATTTGTAGAAGCATTCTGTCTTTGCAAAAAACCGAGAACCTTTGCATTGTGAAACTGTGTAAGACGGATTTAATCTGGCTTCTCCTCAAGAAACCTTTTGTAAATACCCAGTCTAAGAAAATGGAAATCACTCAATAATAAAGAATAAAAAAGGAAGCTATCACATCATCTGTACACAATACTCTAAAACAAAAGAGAAAAAAGGAACAAAATGTGTTAACTAAGAATATCCTTCTATAAAATATTACCAAGAAACAGATGATATTTGTGAACAAATATTTTGTAATAAATTTGGAGGAGAGGGAAAATCCAAAATGACACAATCTCTTCCATGTAGGAAGGCAATAATTCAGGAACGGAAGAATTCATGGAAAATATGGTAGGATTGCAGGGGAGGAAGTAAGATATAAGCTGGCAGAATTTAGGAAAAGCATACAAGAAAAAATATAACCAATTTCAGCTTCAAAGATGCAAAAACTAGTGGAATATTATTTCTCTATTCTCTTTTTGTGGCAAAATCCTGTCAATTAAGAAGTTTGAGAAAAGTGTTTTTTGTTTGTTTGTTTGTTTTTATTGTGGGTAAAAATCAAATTTTTCACAATACAAACCAATATTTGTAAACTGATATATAAATATATATGCATATATGTGCATTTGCTTACATAAATGTCATATATATATATATATATTTTAAAAGATGCTGGGATTACATAAATGTTACACAAAAATTACAGGGATTCCTATGTTCCCCACTCCCACACCTCCCATAACATCCCACATAAACATCTTTCTTTAGTGTGGCACATCACCTGCAAGGGATATACACATCCTGGGGCTTTGCCACTAAGCATGGACCATAGTTCACATTGAAGACAACACTCTCTCCCACACAGTTCTGCATGATATATGCTGATGTAAAATGGTCTATATCTGTCGTTGTAATGTCACTCAGGATAATTCCCAAGTCCTGAAAAAGCCCCTGTATTATAACTGCTTTTCCCTTCCCTGCCCCGAAAGTGTCTAGTGGCCACTGGCTCCACCTCACTGTTATAATTTCTTCCATTGCTTGAATCACAATATGTCTACAACAGAATACCATTAAGTCCACTCTAGTCCATAGCTCTTCCCCCAATCCTGAGGAGTCTGGGATGGTGATGTCCACTCCACCTCCAAGTGAGAGTGGGCTTATATCCCATGGATACGATGGATGGGATTATCCTGCCTGCAGCTGCAGGCTCTCTCCATTTCCTGGGATAGCCATTGTCCATCATCGTCTCCTCACCAGGTGACTTGGGTGAGTCCATTGGGCTGTAGAGTAGGAGTTGCAGCTCCACTGAAATTCCAGGCACAGCTGGCACATGGGCAGGCCAGAGGCTCCAGTCTCTGGACGTACACATACAAACTTGAGCATCACATATAGGTTTGAATAGAAGGGACTGATGGACCATGTGCAGGGAGGACTTATTTGAGTCCGACTCTGTCACTCTCAGGAGCACAGATTCCAAAGTAGAGCCCACAGATAAGGCATCAATCTCTGGAGCTATCCCCCTTATATAAGACCTGGGTGTCTCCAGAGTCCTCAGGAGCCCCTCTGTGTGGGGTGATATCCACTTTGGTGTTCTGAGATCCTACTGAGGTGTGCATAAGCATTACCTCTGGGATGACCTCCCAACTCTCTTTGAAGTCTCTTAGCCACGTGAACTCATTTACCACCCTGAATGCACCCGATCTCATCTGATCTCGGAAGCTAAGCAGGGTCGGGCCTGGTTAGTACTTGGATGGGAGAAAAGTGGTTTTAATAAAACCACTAAATCTAGAAGAAGTGTGGGTTAGAGTGACAGATAAAGTACAACTGAAAAACTGGGAGGGGAAGAAAGAAAGAAATTGGAAGGAAGAGTAAATGTGCTTATGGTTTCATCTACAAGACCTGGAAGTCAAAAGTTGACAAATCATAATGCTTGTACTTATGAACTTTATTCTTGTAAAATTGAAATTTAGTCTAATAATAACTATTGCCTAAGAGTTACCTCCTGAAAACCTCCTTGTTACTCAAATGTGGCCTTTGTTTAAGCTAAACTCAGCAAATAAACACACTACCTTCCCCCTGGCATGGGACATGATTCTCAGGGATGATCCTCCCTGGCACCCAGGGATTAACACAAAGCACCAACCAGCAATGCATTTGTAAAAAAACATTCATCAAAAGGGGGAAATATTAAATATAAAAGAGTTTTTACAGCTAAGAAATTTCAAAATGAGCCAGGAGGCCATTCCAGAGGTTACACTTTTGCATATCTCAGGCAGATATCACTAACTGTCATAGTAAACAAAGCTTCAAAAAGCAGTGCACCTGAGGACTCTAGAGACACCCAGGCACTATAGACAAGGTGCACAACCCCTTGAAATCAGTACCCCATCAGTGGGCCTTACTTGGAATATATGACAATATGTTTCCCCAATGTAACAGAGAGTTAGACTCATGTATAATTTCCCTACACATGATTCTACTACTCCTTTTATCTGAACCTATAATTGGCACTATACCCATTAAATATACTTCCCAGAGACTTAAATCTTCAGTCTATTCATATGCCAGTTGAGCCCTGAATCTCAGCAGAGTTGTGGTCATCACGTGCTCTCCAGTTCATTGGACTTGCCTATGACAATGAACAAAATGATGGTGGTAGACAATCTCCATTTGAAAAAATAAAGAGTATCTACAATTGCAAGCAAGACAGTTCCATCCATCTGCCCCATGGGATCTAAGCCCTGTCTCAATCAGAAACACAGTGGGCATTGCCATCCCCAAATCCTCAAGACTGAGGAATGAACAAGCATAAAGGGGAATGCAACTAAGGACTAAAATAGACTTATTATTCTAGCAATGGAAGAACTTGTACCATTGATATAAAGACAGTGGCCATGAGAGGTTCTGAGGGGAGGGAGAGGGAAGAATAGGTGTAACATGAGGGCATTTTTGGAACATTGGAATTGTCCTGCTATTTGCAATGATGGATACAGGCCATTATACATTTTGTCAAAACCTATAAAATTGTGTGGGGCAAAGTGTAACTATAGTCCATGGTTAGTAGCAATGTTTCAATATGTGTTCATTTATTGTAACAAATGTACCACACTAATGAAAGATGTTGTTAATGTGGGAAAGTATGGAAGGAAGAAGGGTTGGAGCATATGGGAATCTCCTATATTTTTGATGTACCATTTATGTAATCTAAAGCTTCTCTAAAAATAAAAAAATAAAATGTTAAGAAAATGCAAGATTTTGGTGGTGGGGTGATGTATGAGAATTATTCACATTAAGCATGATTGTTTTGTAAGCTCACGACTTTGCTAATAAAAATTTAAAAAAACCATTATATGAAAAAAATGTTAAAGGATGCAATTCAAAATGAAGAATATAACAGTTATGACTCTATATGCACCAAAAAGGTGTGAAGATTGACAAAGTAAACCTACAAAGGAAATTTACAAGGAGAAATAAGCAGAAAAATCCTGGTAGTAGGAGACATTATTTTTTTTTAAGAGCTTTCTTAATACTATACATTTCACCCATTTAAAGTATACATCTCAGTGGCTTTCAGTATATTCACAGAATTGTGCAGCTATCAACACAATTAATTTTAGAATATTTCATTACCCCAAAAAGAAACTCCACATCCTTAGCCGTCACTCCTCAATCCCCCTATGCACCCTCTTCAGCCCTAGGCAATCACTAATTTACTTTCTGTAGCTTTAGATTTGTCTATTCTGGACATTTTATATAAATGGAATCATACAAGATGTGCTCCTTGTGACTGGCTACTTTTGTGTAGCATAATGCTTTCATGGGTCATCCATGTTGTAGTACACTTATAAATTTAAAAGTTCTCTCTTGCACAGTCCTTAAACCAGAGGAAATATGTATGAAATGGTCTGAATATCTAGGAAATAACGGTGGCAAAAATACTACATATCAAAATCTCTTGCCTACTACTAAAGCAGTCCTAATAAGAAAATTCATAGGTTAAAATAAATGGATTAAATATCTGTTTCAAGAAATTAGAAGAGGAACAAAAAAAGTGCCACAAATAGTGAAGGAAGAAAATTAATATAGATAAAATACAAAAAATGAGAAATAAATGAATTAGCACCTTGCTACTCAAAGTGTGGGGACAGACAAGCAACACTGGTATCACTTGGGAGCTCATTACAACTGCAGAATCTCCCCTTCAACCAAAAAAACCAGAAGAACCCTAAGAATTCCAGGAGCATTTACCAAATCTTTAAAAAGCAGATGTTTCCATTGTGATTTTAACGCTTTCAGAGGCCAAAGAAGGAAAATCTCAAAGTTCTTTCTATGAAATCAGTATAACAAATGTCAAGAGAGATTGAAATCAAGAAAAAAACTGTAGACACATGTTTATTCTGAATCATGATGCAAAAATCTGAAGTAAAATATTAGCAAAATATTTTAACTCATAATCTAATATACACACAAAGACAAATTGTATGAAATGTAAATGGAAAGTTCTATGAATTAATATAAAGCACATGCCCATTTAAATACCACCCAGGTCAAGAATTCAAACTTTTCCAGCACTCCAGAAGCCCCTCAGGTAACTGCCCAATCACCCCTTTCCTTTCTTTTTCCTTAGCTTTTATCACCCACATATGTATCTCTAAACACCGTAGTTTAATATTGCCCATTTATAACTTTATATAAATGCATATACTTATATACATAGGATATATATATGTTATCATGCTGTATTTGTGTCTAGCTTTTTTTTGGTTGGTGGGGGAGACTTGACTAGAAGTTTATGTTTGGGAGATTTATCCATCTTAGTGCAAAAGCTTGTAAACTATTCAATCTCATTCATGTATAATATTTCATGTAGGAAAATATCCCAGTTTATCAATTTCTCTGTTGATGAATCTGTGGATTGTTTTCAGTTTTTGAGTAATATAAATATTGTTGCTCTAAAAATTCTTGTCTTGTAGAATGATAAATATCTTTATGACCAAATGGAATTTATTCCAGGAATGCAAAGATGAGTCAATATTGGAAATATGTAAATATAATTTATAATTTTAATATTTCAAAGGAGAAAAATAGTATGAATATTTACATAGATAAAGAAAAACATTTGACACAATTCAAATCTGTTCTTGATAAATATTCAATAAAACAGTAGTCAATGGATGGTTGCTTAACATGAAACAATGTATCTATCTCTACCCCAAAGCCGACATCATTAATGGAAAAACACTAGAAGTTCCTGCAAGAAAAGGATGCCAACTACTAAAATTATTATTTAACACTGTACTAGGGTTACAACCTCACAAAATTCGGATAAGAAAAAAAAATAAGAGGTAAAGAAATGGAAAGGAGAAGGAATATTAGATTTTATATTTGAAAACCTATACAAGCAATAAAGGAATACATTAATATATCATGTTATAAAACTACTATACAGAAATCAATAGCCTTCATATGATTCCATTTATGACAGCAATAAAAATAATAAAATATCTATGAATAAATTTACCAAAATTTTTGCAAGCCTATAATAGAAAAAAATTAAAACCTTTAGAACATTTCTGAAGAATACAAAAGAAGACTTCAATAAATGAAAAGACATACTACATTGTTTGATATGAAGATTCAACATCATAAAGATACCTCTCTTCCCTAAGTTATAATTTTAATTCAATTCTAATAAAAACACCATGATTTTCCCCTGTAACCAGATAAGCTGATTCTTAATTTCATAAACTAGAATATCCAAGAAAACAAATAAGAAGGGAAGACTAGTCTATCATAATTAAAATATTCAATAATTAAAAGGATATAGTTTTGGAACATAATGAGGTAAATAAACCTATCCAATCCAAACACAAAACTTAGAAAGCTATCTAAATACACATGGGGTTTTAGTATGTAGTGAAAGTTAGTATCTTAAATCAATGGGAAAAATGATTATGATTATATTTAATACATGATGTTAAGACATAAGAAAAAATTTCAAGAGTATCAGATATATCAATATTAAAAATGAAATAAAAACAACTACAGAAAAAAATGGGAGGATTATTTTATAACTTTGGAGTGATGAAGACTTTTCAACTATAACACAAAAATCTAGAAGCCATAAAATCCATAAAAGGAGAGACTGAAAAATTCTACATATATAAAGAAAAATCTATAGCAACCCCCTCCAAAAAAAATCAGCAAATTCAAAAAATGTGTTACAAACCAGGTAGAACATTTAGACAGATAAATGGATAATAGCTCTGATATAGAATGAGCTCCTTTGAGTCAATAAAGACCAACAATCCAGTGGAAAATGGGGCAAAGGAGATTAAAAATATCAAATGGCTCTTAAACTTATGAAAAGATGCTCACTCACTCATAATAAGGAATAGAAAATAAAGCCACACTGAATTATCATTCTTAGCTAATCAGAATGGCAAAATAAATCCCTAAGAATGATAAAGTACTTTGAGTGAGAGTATGAGTAAACAGGTCATCTCAACTATTGATGATGGGAGTATAAAATGGTACAATCCATATGGAAGGCAACTGGCATGATCAAGATGGCAGGTGTATCTACCTATAGACCCAACTACTCCACTTCCAGGAATTAATTCTACTGATATACATTTACATGTGCAAAATGACATACGAACTATGTTAGTCAAGTTTATTAAATTAAAGGATTGGAAACAAGCCAAAATTTGATTAATAAGAGAGTGATTAAATAAACTATGGACTATACATATAAGAGAAACCTATATATTATTAAAAAGGGTGAAGATCTTTATGTATAGATATGAAAAACTTTGCAAGATGTGTTGTAAAGTATGTATTATTTGTGTAAAATGGAAAGGAAAATAATGTACCCTTATATTGAATGGTATATGCATAAAATATTTCTGGAAGAATCGGTACAAAAATTTATAACAATTATAAACTTTTAACATGTTGAGAGGGATGGAAACAGGATGGGTGGAGGCCTGAAGTGGGAAGGAGACTTTGCGTATATAATATTTTATATGTTATATTTGAAAAATGCATATAAATTACTTATTTCAAACATCAATAAAAACAATTATTAATTGAATTAGTTCCAGTAGTGGAGAACTAGTTAATTTAGACCAAGTCTCCCATCAAGGACAATGAGAAAACCTGGAAAAAGATTTTTTAAAGTCTGTTGAAGTCATTGGGGAGCTAAAATAGTGAAAAAGCGTCAAGTTCAGGTTCAGGAATCAAAATCCCAAGGAAATGGAGCCTGGGATTTAAGATTACTTTTCTCTGGAGTGGCAACTGCCAATTATAGAATGGCAGCTGGGAGATTAAAGTCACTTTCAACAGTTTCAGAGTGAAGCAAAAAGAGAAAATGGATACTAGAGAGGTAGCAGCTCCACTGAGAAGGTTTCACATATATATAATTGAAGTAGCAGAAGGAAGACAAAGAGAAAATGGAGGTAGAAGCCATATTTGAAGAGATAATAACTGATAATTTTCTCAAAATGAAGAAAAACTTCAAACCACAGACTTTGAAAGTCCTAAAAACCCCCAACAGAATAATACTAAAGCAACACCGACATCTAGGAACAGTATTGTAAAATATTATGATAAAAATATTATGGTTAAAAATAGCTAAAAAGAAACTGGAGAAAAATGAAAGAATTTCTTCAAAGGAGCAAAAATTAGACTGGCAGGTGACTTCTTAACAAAGAAACAAGACCAAAGAATTATATCTTTAAAGTGCTAAAAGAAAATATCTGTCAATTAAAATTCTACACCAGCAAAAGTATACTTTAAAAATGAAAGTGAAATAAAGACATTTTAAAATAATTGAAAATGAAGTTAATTTGTCACTGGCAGAGCAACACTAAAAACACAAAAGGATTTTTCAAGCATAAGGAAATGATCCCAGATGGAAGTTTGGAAATATAAAAACAAAGAGGAGCAATAAAAAGATAACTGGGTGTTTTAGTTTCCTGGGCTGCTCAAGCAAATGCCATGAAATGGGCCCCGTTAAACAAGGGGAATTTATTCACTCATGGTGTGAGGCTGGGTAAAAGTTCAAATCAAGGCACCATCAAGGTGATGCTTTCTTCTCCAAAACTGTGGTGTTTGGGGGCTGGCTGCCGGTGATCATTGGTACTTAGTTTGTCACATGGCAAGGCACGTGGCTGTGTCTCCTGGTCTCTCCCATTTCTTCTGGGTTCTGTTGAATTTCAGCTTCAGGCTGCTCTCTCTGTGGCTTTGGCTATCTCTTGTCTGAATGAATTCCATTTATAAAGGATTCCAGTAATAGGATTAAGACCTATCCTGATTGTGCTGGGCCATATCCTAACTGAATTAACCTCATCAAAGGGTCCTACTTACAATGGGTTCACATCCAAAGGAACGGATTATATTAAAAATGTTTTTTTCTGGGGTACATACATCTTCAAACCACTACACTGGGTAATTAATTACATGTTGACCATATGAGACAATAACAGTGATTTTTCTGTGCTTTAAAATATGTACAGTTTTAATATATATGACAACAACGACATAATTCTGGAGTGGAAAAGAGTGTTAAAGTATTCTAAGATCTTTACATTGTCAAGAAAGAGCTTAAAGTATCAATGGATATTAGATTTTGATAAGTTAAAGGATAAAAGTTTTAATCTTTAGTACAGTGGTTCTCAAAGTGAGGCCACTGACCAGCTTGCATCCCAGTATTACCTGGAACTTGAAATTCTCAGGCATTCTCCCAGACTTACATGGATAAAGGATGAAGCCCTGAAGTTTGTGTTTTAACAAGCACTCCGGGAGACTGTAATGCACATTAGAGATTGAGAGTCACTGTTTTAGCATAACCACTAAAAGAATGAAAGAATATACCATTTCCAAATTAATAGAGGGACTCAATTGAACAACAACAACAACAACAACAACAACAAAATGCAGTCAGTCCAAAAGGATGCCAAAAAAAAAAAAAAGTAAAACAAAGAAAAATGAACACAGAATTAGAAAGGCCAAACAGAAAGCATTTAGTAAGAGCAAGATTTAAATCCAAAGATATCAGTAATTACATTAAATGTAAATGCACTAGCCCCTCCAATTAAAAGGCAATACTTGACATGTTGTATAAAAATACATAACCCAAATAAAATTAATAAGAATACAAAATAATAATCTTAAATTCAAGCAATGGAAGAAATTGTAACAGTGAGGTGGAGCCGGTGGCTACTGGACATTTTTGGGGTGGGGAAAGGAGGGGCAGTTGAAATACAGGGGCTTTTTTGGGACTTTGGGGGTTGTCCTGAGTGGCGTGGCGGCGACGGATGTAGGCCATTTTCCATCAGAATATACCATGCAGAACTGGGTGGGAGAGAGTGTGGTCTATGATGTGAACTGTGGTCTATGCTTGGTGGCAAGGCCCCAGGATGTGTATATCCATTGCGGGTGTTGTGCCACACGGATGGGAATGGTGGTGTGGGATGTTGTTGGAGGTGTGGGAGGTGGGGAACATGGGAATCCCTGTAATTTCTGAGTAATATTTAGGTAATCTAAGCACCTTTAAAAAAAAAAAAAAATATA
>JAQZBX010042638.1:0-21944 GCA_029593785.1 Cabassous unicinctus
TGGTGGGGTGGGGGGGGGATGTGTGTGTGTACCTGGATCATGCTTCTATGGAGTTTCAGTGTGTTCATGTGGTCATGGGGTGTTGTATTGGTGGGTGGAGACCCACAGAATAACCTATAGAATATTGAATTCCCATACTGATGAGTCATGCTACATTCTCTCATATAGTGGTGAGAATCTCTGTAGTACATGGGCAGTGCTGAGCAGAGGAGTGTGGACCAATGTGCCAGGCCCTTGATACTGATGCTTGTACTTAAGAATCTTGTTCTTGTGAAATTGAACCTTGGCCTGGTAATATATATTGCCTAAGAGCTACCTCCTGAGAGATCCTTATTGCTCAATTTTGGCTTTTCTTTAAGCCAAATTCAGCATATAAATTCACTGTCTTTCCCCCAATGTGGGACATGACTTCCAGGGATAAGCCTCCTGGGCACTGAGGGATTAAAACCAAGTGCCAACTAATGATGCATTTGGAGAAAGACCTAGATCAAAAAGGGAAACATTAAGTGCAAATAAGTTTTTATGGCTAAGAGATTTCAAAGGCAGTCAGGAGGTCATTCCGGAGGTTATGCTTATGCGTGTCTCAGGAGGATCTCACTGTCTGCCACAGTAAACGGTGCCTCAAATAGGGGTGCTCCTGGGGGTTCTAGAGATATCTAGACACTATAGGCAGGACAGACAACCCCAGAAAATCAGCACCGCATCAGTGGGCCTTACCTTGGAATATATGATAACCCATCTCCCCCAGTGTATCAGAGTTAGACTCATTTATAATTTTCATAAACACAGGTTATTCTATCTCATTTATTTGAATCTATAATTAGCCTATACCCATTAAATATATGTCCCAGAGACTCAAATATTCTGGTTGTTCATATGCCAGGTGAGCCTTGAATCTCAACAGAGTTGCACCCAATACCTACTCTCCAGTTCATCAGATTCACCCAGGACAACTAACAAAAGGATAATGATGGACAATGCCCAATCCAAGAAGCAGAGAGTATCTTAACTGCAATCAGGACAGTTCCATCCATTGGCCTTATGGGATCAAAGTCCCCTCTCAATTGGAAGCAGAGTTGGGCATCACCATCCCCAAATCCTCAAGACAGAGGAATGAACAAACAAAAGGGGGGAATGCAACTATGGACTAAAGTAGACATTATTATTGTAGTAATGGAAGAACTTGTAATATTAATATAAAGACAGTGGTCATTAGAGGTTCTGAGGGTAATGAGAGGGAATAATAATTGTATCATGGGGCATTTTTGAGACTTTGGAATCATTCTGCATGATATTACGACAGATACCAGCCATTATACATTTTGTCAAAACCTATAAAATTGTGCAAGGCAAACTGTAAATTGTAATGTAAACTATTGACCATGGTTAGTAGCAATGCTTCAATATGTGTTCATTAATTGTAACAAATATACCACACTAATGAATGATGTTAATGGGGGAAAGTGTGGGAGGGGGAAATGGTGGGGTATAGGGGAATCCCCTATATTTTTGAGGTAACATTTATGTAATCTAAAGCTTCTTTAAAAATAAATATTATTAAAATTTTTTAAAATGGTGCAGGAACAGAGAATATAGGAAAAGTATATGTGCATGCTATTGAAGTTAACATCTCAAACAAAATATGACAGTGATATATTTAGTATTTTAAATTTTAACACCATGGTAACCACAAGGAAAATAGATGAAAATATATCCACATATAAATGAGAAGGCACTCAATATGGTAGAACACAAAAAAGAAAATAAATATAAAAGTAGGCATTAACAAAAGTGAAGGACAAAAAAAAAGATATATGAATTACAAAGACTAAATAGCAAATGGCAGAAGAAAGTCCTGTATTAACAGTCATTACTTTAAATGTAAATAGATGAAATTCTCCAGTCAAAAGGCAGAGATTGTTAGAATGGGTAAAAAAGCATAACCCAACTATATGCTATCTGCAAGAAACACACCTTAAATTCAAATATACAAGTATGTTGAGGGTGAAAGGATGGAAAAAAATATATACTGTGCAAGTAATAACCGGAAGAGAGTTGGGGTGGCTATATTAATATTGGATTAAATAGACTTTAAGTGAAAAACAGTTACAACAAAGAAAAACAGTCCTTATGTACTGGTACAGGGAACAATTCAACAGGGAGATATAATAATTATAAATATACACACACCTAACAGCAGAGCCCCAAAGTATAAGAAGCAAATGCTGATAAATTTGAAGGGAGAAATTAACAATTCTACATTAACAGTAAGAGACTTTGAAACACCACTCTCAATAATGGATAGAACATTTAGTCAGAAGGTCTATAAGGAATCCAGGACTTGAAAGATATACTAAACAAACTAGACATAACAGACATATATAGAAAACTGCACCCAACAACACCACCATAAAGAATACATATTCTTTTTGAGTGCACATGGATCATTCTCCAGGATAGATGTCATGTTAAGTTAAAAAAACTCAATAAATTAAAATATATATTGAAATCATACAATGTATATTTTCCAACCACAATGAGTGAAGCTAGAAAACAATAACAGAGAAAGAAATGGAATATTCACAAACATGTGGAAATTAAACAATATAAACTTAACAACTGTATTAATCAGCCAAAGGGGTGCTGATGCAAAGTCCCAGGAATCTGTTGGCTTTTGTAAAGGTTATTTATCTGGGGTAAAAGCTTACAGTTACAAGGCCCTAAGGAGTCCAACTCAAGTTTACTTCCTTACCAAACTCTGTTGCCAAGTGTTGTAGCAAGATGGTGGGCAACGTCTGCGAGGGTTCAGCCTTCCTCTTCCCTCTTAAGGCTCCATTGGTCCAGCTTCTTCCAATTTCAGCTGTAGGCTGGGGGTCTCATTTCTTTCTGGGCCTGATCAGCTGCTCAGGGCTCTGGGCTCTTCAGCTGCAAACTATCAGGTGAATTGCTCAGCTCTCTCTCCTGGGGCCTCTGCTGTGTCTGTGGAGCTGTCTCTCTTCCTCTGCCTATTTTCTATTCTACTTCCACATAAGAGTCTGTTTTATTGGCCCACCAAGGGGGTGGAGACTCAACCCTGCATGCCCTAATGATGTATTTGAATCAAAGCCTTATTCTTAACATATTTTAATCAAATGCATCTCAGCTGAATCTAAAACAGTCAAAGGGTATCATGCCCAGAGGAACAGACCAGTTTACAAACATAATCAATATCTCTTTTTGGAATTTATAAATCATATCAAACTGCTACAACAACCAATTGGTTAAAGAGAAAATCAGAAGCAATATTAGGAAATACCTTGAGATGAGTGAAAATGTAAATGCAACAAACCATAACTTATGGAATGCAGTGAAGGCAGTGCTAAGAGGTAAATGTATAGCTCTAAATGCTTACATGAATAAAGAAAACAGACTTCAAACCAGAAACCTAATTTAAAAACTAGATGAACTAGAAAAAAGGTCAGACTACACTGAAAATAAGCAGAAAGAAGGAAATAAAGATTATAGCAGAAGTAAATTAAACAGGAAAAAATACAGTAGCGAGAATCAACAAAACCAAAAGTTTGTTCTTTGAAAAGATCAATAAAATTGACAAACCTTTAGATAGACTTACAAAGAAAAAAAGAGAGAGAGGATACAAATAACAAAAACTAGAAATGAAAAGAGTGGCATTATTACTGCTCTTGCTGACCTGAAAAGGACAGTAAAATGATATTGTGAACAAGTGAACACCAATAAATTGGATAACCTACAGGAAATGGACAAATTCTTAGAAACACAGAAACTACCTACACTGACTCAAGAAGAAATAGATTTCAAGAAACCAATTACTAGTAAAGAGATTGAATCAGTCATCAAAAACCTCCCAAGAAAGAAATGCCAGGACAAATGACTTTGTAGAAGAATTCTACCAAACATTCTAAGAAGACTTAATGACAATTATGCTCAAATTCTTCTTAAAAATTGAAGAGGAGGGAATACTCCCTCATCTTATGAGGACAATATCACTCTCACACAAAAGGCAGATAAATATAGCACAAGTAAAGAAAAGTACAAAGTAATATCTCTTATGAATATAGATCTAAAAATCCTCAACAAAATAGCAAACTGAATCCAACAACATATTAAAAGAATTATAAACCATGATCAAGTAGGAGTCATCCCTAGTATGGAAGGTTGATTCAACATAAGAAAATCAATTAATGTAATATACCACTTTAACAGAATGAAGGAAAAAACACATGATCATCTCAATACAGAAAAATCTTTTGACAAAATAAAGCACCCTTTCTTGGTATAAACACTTAGAACACTAAGAATAGAAGGAAACTTCTTCAACATGTTAAAGAGCATATATGAAAGGCCCACAACTAACATTCTACTTAATGGTGAAAGACTAAAAGCTTTCCCTGTAAGATCAGGAACAAGACTGATAGTACTTGCCATAGCAATTAGGCAAGAAAAATAAATAAAAGGCATCCAAATTGGAAAGAAAGAAATAAAAATTTCCCTATATGCAGTTGATATGATCTTATATGTGGAAAATCATGAAAAATCTACAGCAAAGCTCCTAGAGATAATAAATTAATTCAGAAAAGTGATGGGTTATAACATCAATACCCCCAAATTGGTAGTATTTCTACACACAAGCAATGAACAATCAGACTAAGAAATCAAGAAAAGAATTCCATGCACAATAGGAAGTAAAAGAATCAAATATCTAGGAATAAATCTAACCAAGTGTGTATAGGACTTGTACACAGAAAACTCAAAATAGATTGCTAAAAGAAATCAAAGAAGACTTAAATAAATGGAAGGACATTCTTTGGCCATGTATTGAAAGACAATATTGTTAAGATATTAATCATACCCAAAGCAATTTATAGATTCAATGTAATCCCTATCAAAATTCCAACAACATTCTTTTCAGAAATGGAAAAGCCAATAATCGAATTCATATGGAAGGGCAGTGGGCCCAAATAGCTAAAGCAATCTTGAAAAGAAGAATGAAGTTAGAAACTCACACTTTCTGATCTTAAAATTCACTACATGGAACGCATGTGGCTCAAGCAGTTGAGTGCACACCTTCCACATGGGAGGTCCTGGGTTCAGTTCCCCGTGCCTCCTGGAAAAAACAGAAACAAACAACAAGCAAAAGATAAAATCAACTCAGGGAAGCCAATGTGGCTCAGTGGTTGAGTGTTGGGTTCACACACACGAGGTCCCAGGTCAATCCCTGGCCCCCGGTACCTCAAAAACAAACAAACAAACAAATAAAACCACAACTCATTACAAAGCCACAGTAATCAAAACAGCATGGTACTGGCACAAGGATAGATATATAGACCAATGGAATGGAATTGAGAGCTCAGAAATCAAATCTTACATTTATGGCCAACTAATTTTTGACAGTGTTAAAGACCACTCAATTGGGATAAAATGGTCTCTTCAACAAATGGTACTGGTACTGGGAAAACTGGATCTCCATTTGCCATACAAAATGAGGACCCCTACCCCATGCCTTATACAAAAATACAATGGTCAAAGACCTTAATATAAGAGCTAGTATTATAAAATTCCTTGAAGAAAACATAGGGAAGCATATTCATGACCTTGTGTTAGGCAATGGTTTCTTAGATTTTACACCCAAAACACAAGCAACAAAAGTAAAATAGATAAATGGGACCTCACAAAAAATTAAAAACTTTGTGTTTCAAAAGACTTTATCATGAAAGTGAAATGACAATCTCCACAATGGTAGAAAATACTTAGAAATGATATATCTGATTAAGGGTTAATATCTGAAATAAATAAAGAAATCCTTCAAAGAGCAAAATGACAAACAACCTAATTTAAAAATGGGCAAAAGATTTAAATAGATATCTCTCCAAAGAAGATATACAAATGGCCAGAAAACACATGAAAAGATGCTCATTCATTATCATTAGCCATAGGGAAATGCAAATCAAATGCTCAATGAGATACCATTTCACACCCATTAGAATGGTTGCTATTAAAAAATTGGAAAATAACAAGTGATGGAGAGGATGTGGAAAACTAGGAACACTCATTCATTGCTGGAGGCAACATAAAATGTTGCAGCTGCCATGATAGAAGTTTGATGGTTCCTCAGGAATTTAAGTTTAGAACTATCAAATTAGCCATCAGACAAATGCAAATCAAAACCATAGTGACATACCACCTCACAACAACTAGGATGGCTATAATAAAAAAGACAGACAACAACAAAGGTTGGACAGGATGGGGAGAATTTAGAACATTCATTTACTGCTGGTGGGGAATGTAAAATTCTGCAACCTCTTTGGAAAATAATGTAAAAGTTACTCAAATGTTAACATAAAGTTACCATATGATCCAGCAATCCTATTCCTGGTTGGATACCCAAGAGAAACCAGTGTTTCTTGTAGGTAGATGGGGTTAAGTGATCAATTTCTGCTAAAAGATGTAAGCTAAAGCATCGTGTGACAGTTTCTGGGAACTTCTTTAAAATAGAATTGTTGTGCTTCATTTGCTTTATTCTTCTTTGCTCCATCTTGCTGCCTGGACCTTAGATTTGATGGAGAATGCGATCCATCATCATAGGATGACTAAGTAGTGAGGTGGATGATCCTTTGGTATTCTTTGTGGAAGAGCCTTAGAATATCTACCCTCAAACGTTTATGGGAAGGCAAAATAAATGAATATTTGTTAAAAGGGATAGGAGAAAGTTTCCTAACTCCAGAAGGGAATATAGATTGAGATAATACACACGACTTGATATCATAAAATGCCCTGTTACCCTTAGGTGTACACATACAGCACAACAGACAGTATATTTGAAATACAACTTTTACTATCTATTTTGCCTTGACAAGGGAATTGTAAGTTGCCTTTGTATAGCAATAAATTTGTGCAGATTAATACTTCTCTCAGTGTCTTAGTAGAACAGAAAACAGTAAATGGTCCCAATGGTGAACTAAGAGTTTTTACTTTCAGACAGAGATAAAGAAGTGTCTTATTCTAAGTTTTCACAATTAAAGCAATACTAGAAGTGAAAAATTGATGGTGCTTGAGCCAGATGAGAGGAACAAAGCATAAGGTTTATATAAGAATGCTCAGTAAAATTTAGAAATTGAAAAATTCTTATGATTCACATTAAAGGCAAAGGTAGCCATAAATTTACATATTTAAGTTTTCTTGGATAAACAAAAAGCATAATACTAGCATATCACTTTGGTACAATATTTATTTTCCTAAATATTAAATAATAATTCTATAATTTAAAGATTATAATATAATAGTGCTGTTGTTGAATATTTAGAATAAGCCAAATCTTTAAAAAATTGATAGTACTAAATATTATTTATATTTCATGTTCATGGTTTAGTAATGGCTTCTCCTGGTAACATTTCCTAGACAAGATTATCATTTCCTTGAGCTTGATTGGTTAATTACTTAGGGCTTTTGTTTATATATCCATTAGAGTTTCATCCCCAATAGATGCTTAAGAAACATTAGATTAATTCAACTATCTCCAGGGAGTGTTTCTAAATTTGATTTGAAATATATTTCCAATGAATAAGATAATGAATTTTCCACAATATGATAAGATCACAGTTAAAACAAAATCTAAACAAGATAATTGTGTCTTGGATATCTTTTGATATCACTATACATAGAACTTCCTCAATCCTTTTTAAAACTGCATACTATTCATTGTACAGATGTACTGTAGTTTATTTAACCAGCCTTATGTTGATATACATATAGGGTCTTTATCCCTTTTACCCCTGCAATTTCTTTGTTGATAAAACCAGGTAGTTTTCCTTTAGAATTTCCAAAAGTCTGAATTCTGATGATTACACCCCTGAAACATTGTTCAGCACTTTTCTTTGTTCCCTATGATTCCTGAGAATTGGTAGTTAGATCTTAGAGGCCTGATCAGATTCTGGGTTGATTTCTATAAGGATTAATTCTTAACTGGTATCATATATCAATTATGTGGCTTATAATGCCTAATTTTATCTTTTTTTATGATGTCAGAAGTTATTGAGGATCAATTCCTAGATCCATTAATTCATTAGGAATTACAAAATGGTTATACTCTAAATTTGTCATACATTCTTCATTTATTGGCTCTAATAAAAAGGAAATTTCACTCCTCAGTGATTTGGGAACTCTTCAGTATAGTTCATATAGGAATAGATGTGGAATACATGCTTGATACTATCACTTTTCAGAGTAATGAACTTCAAAGTAATGAACTTCAAAAGTGGCCAATAAGATGGTAGAAAGAAAACTTGGTAACTGGAATTCTAGATTGGGCTCTTGTACAACTTGGCTCTTTGACTTTGCCTAGAGATTTATTCTCTCCAGGCCTCGGCTCTTCACAAGGAAGTTGGACTTTGTGATTTCAGAGGCTAGAAGAGCACAATAAAGCTCGTGAATGACTTTCTAACAACGCACTTTCAACGTATAGAGTGAAAAAAAACACCTTTGCAACATAGTTATCATTTCATTGATTCAGGTTGCTGAATCAATCATTTATTCATTCATTCAGCAACATCTATTGAGCACCTACTATGTGCTAAGCACTGCAGAAAGTACTGTTCTAGCAATGAACAAAATGAAGTCCACATTTTCCTGGATTTATGTCCTGGTGTGGAAATATAGAAAATGAACAAATATATAATACTATTTATATGCTCTGTGATAAATGCTACAGAAAAAACAAACAAACAAACAAACAAGAGAAATTAATGTGGAAAGGAAGTGCTACAGCCCCAGAGGCCTCTTTGCTGTCTCTTGAACACTGCAGGCCCACTCCCAACTTTGCACCAGCAGATTTCATCTGCCTGGGGCCACCCTTCCTTCAACTATCCTCATGGCTATCTCTTTCTCCTACCTGAAGTTTTCTTCAAACAGCATCTGCTCAATGAGGCCCAACACATGGACAATTCCACCAGCACCCATTCTGCTCTGTATTTTCTCTTCATCTATCTTGTTCCCTCCTAATATATCATATAAATTGTTTCTTTGTATTTTCAGGTCTGTCTGTCCCAACTAGAATATATTCTGAGAAAGCAGGGGTTTTTGTGTGTATTGTTCAGACATGTATTCCAAAGCCTAGGATCAGACATGATATAAACTAATGCTCAATAAATTGATAAAGGAATGAATTGTTTAATGATTGAATGAAAGAAAGAATAGGAAGTGAAGTCTGAAAAGTCTTTTCTGATCAGGTGATTAAATAATAAAATCTTGACATGTAAAACCCAAAAGAAAGGAACATTGTTCATTGAACTTTGCTACATCCAACTCATAGACTATTAGGTGGCCTTGAAAAATTTTAGTTATGATGATTATAAAATAGATGAAAACTACTTATAATATATGATTAAGCTTTAACACAGGATGCAGAAATATGCCAATATTATTATGCATTGAAAAAAAGTCTTTCAAAGAAATGCCACAAAGAAATATCCCAGAAGCTGCCAGAATAGGTTATAGTGATTATTGGTGATTTCCTTAGTTATTGCTTATATTTTACAAATTTTCTATACTGTGATTATATCATTGTTTTACAGAAATAAACTTAATTTTTAAAAGATAATCTATATAATACTACCTCTCATTCATGGTATTATGAAAATTTTTGTTTCATTTGCTTCTTTACATTTAGAAATTGGACATTAATAATGTCAATAACCTCTGACAAGCAGGCACACAGAGGTGAAGCAAAGAGTACACCTATAATTGCTCATGTTCCACAGAAAGACAAAGGAAATGTATAAGGAGGTTGAAGCAACTACCATTCCTTCTATAACAGCATCATACCTCTCTTGAAATTATCTTTGAAGTAGACTGTCTCCAGGGGAAGGAAGTCCTATCAGTTAAGCACATCAGAGAATAGCACAGTGATTAAATAATTATAAATAGAACAGAAAGAGGAAATTGCCCAAGTCCTGATTTTATCCTAAGCTTTTCCTTTACTTCAGTGACCATGGGAAGATGGTTGAGGATCAGCAACATGTGTTAAGAGCCAAAGTATTCCAGGGGCATATTATTCCATTTATTCCTCAGATTAATTCACTGAGGATGGAATTATATTTTCAGACAATAAAATGGGGAGTATAAGTAACTCGTCCAGGGTCACACTACCAGGGAAGTAATGAAACCTTGATTTAAATTATATTTAAACTGACTCTAAAACCACTACACAAGACTGACATGTAGGAGCCAAAAAAATCCAATATTCCTTAACAGGCACCCATCACAACAGCACTTCTGACTCCCTTAAATAGTTTTTATATATATTTTAATAATGATTTTTGCTTACAAAGGACACCAAGTCTATTTTTATTAACCATGGTCCCAGCTTCTGCTAGGATCTAGAGAAGTGTCAACCCAAGTGTTAGACAAGCATGCATGTTATGCTGAAGCCTTTCAAAGTACTCAGATTACCAGGGGCTGTGAGGGAAGGACTCGTGGTCAGTGAGAAAGGCACCATATTGCCTCACTTTACAATAAGTTGGGAATGGCTCCCTTCATCTAGTCCCTGCCCCTCATGAGAAGTCATGCCAGGAATCAGTTCTGAACCCAGTGAGCCTGGGTGGGCTGGGAACAGAAGCCTGTTGTGAGCCTGAGCCTGGAACAGAACTCAGCATTTGGCCCTCTTTGGTTGCCCTGAGATGACCCCTTCTATTGAGTCAGAGCATTACTCAGTAATCTATCCTTCAAGGAAGCTACAGCTTGGAAAACCAGTGTTTGAAATTAATAATTTAATTTGTATATATACCTATACACTTAATATGTATAGGTACATATACAAATAAATATGTACATTACTTCATACATGGTATAACATCCACTAGCTTTTGTTTAAATACAAAAATACAACTTAAGCATTTCAATAAAGAAGAATTGTGCATTGTTTATAATCATGTGTCTGGTTAGGTAGTGAAATTGGAGTCAAATTAAGTAACTTCTTTCTGTTTATGTTCAGTGACATAATGTCTACTTATAATATAATACCTCCCAATTGGTTCCGTAAGAGAAAAAATCATTATTTTCATCTCCTCTGGAGAATGGGTCCCTTTAAACTCAATCATCTCACAACTGAATGCTCAGATGACCTGTGACAACTAGCAGACATAGAGTTATTAGAGAGGCAGAAAAGGGGGAAGCCCTGGAACAGCCCTCAGCAGTTTTCATTTCCCCACAATCAGCCCCTTCATAGCCCTGATAACAATGACAAGAAAATTTCTCAGCCAACACCTCCAAATCTGTATCAGATGCTTTTCCTTCTACAATAAAGTCTCCATCCTCAGAGGTCTCTATGTGGTAACTTCCAGGATTCAAGTGAAGGTAGTCGGGAGCTTTCCACGTCTTCCTGATGCATCTCCCGTTATTGCTGCAGAGGTGCCAGCTGCACAGCTCAGCGGCTCTTGTCACGTTGACTATGTAGCTCCCTAAGTCAGAACTCACAAACTGCTTCACCTTTGTACAGTTACCCTAGAAAGGTAGAAATAAAGAGGCATTAGTGTTTCTTTGGGGAAGTGAAAGGGTTGGGGCTTCTAGGCCTACAGGCAGTTGTGTAGACTTGACTGAAATCAGATGGCTTGGTTCCAGTTACTGAATTCTTAAGCTCCTGGGTGCTATAAAACGGGGTCCCACGTCAGGAAACGGCAAGAGGTCTGCTGGACAGGAGGTAGAGAATAGGTTAGAGTCAGACTAAGCAACTGAACTCGCAAATTGGCTCCTGATGCAACATAAAGGCATCCCTTTCTTGCAATTTATAACCTTTTTCTCCTCCTAGGTCCCAAGTTAATGGATGTGAAAGGGAGAGGAAGGAACCCAATTAGGAAACCATAATTAGAAATTGTACCAGAGCTGTGCTATTACCTGCTGTCCTGTGGCCACCTTTCAAGTGTGTGGTACATTTCATGATTGTGCTAGAACATGAATCATCATATGACACTGATTGTTGTCAAAATATTAATCTGTAGCATTCTGGATTTTCCTGATAATTATGCCCAAACATCAACTGTCTTGGGTTCTAATTCTAAATACAATTTAAACAGGAATGCCTGTAAGTCTGTCTAGGCCATTTATTTGCAGTTCCTAACAGAGGCCAGGAGGTTTGTGCACCCAGCTCCCTGATAAAGTTTCTCTCATGAGCCACATGGTTGGAGTGGAAACATCACAGGTGGAAAACCTTTAAATAATCCTTTCAGTTTTTACCTAATTTTTTGTCAGTTTCTACCTAATTTTCTACAGAAACGGGAAACCCTTAACCTTATACTGTCTTAAGTAGTTCCACGAGCTAGATCTTGATAACAGCAAACTGAGACTGCGAAAGTCTAAGAAGGAGATCAGATTACCATGAACTTTCAAAAATTCAATTTAAAAAAAGTATTGAAGATATAAGTATTATAATTCACAGCAAAATAGGCTAAGCCATAGAGATATAAAAGATGACATAGGAAAAACCTAGGAGATTGTGATTTATTTCGAGGGGAGAAATCTAGGAAGATTTCTTGGAGTAAATAATATCTGAACTGGGAGAAGTTTGAAGAGACATACATAAATCTTTTTTTAAAATCCTATTAAGTTTCAGCTGATTTCTGCAGAGAAGAGAAATAAATTCAATGTGGAGATTAAGTTACCATCTGTTTCTACTTCTGAAAATAGGATAAAACACATTCTATATGGTTGTTATAAATATATGGACTTCAGAGCTAAACTGCCTGTGGTTTTTCCAGTTCCACTACTTACCAGCCAAAGTAGCTTTTGCTCTAAGTAATTACCTCCCCTGTTTCCTAAACTATCAAGGATTGGTTGTCTCTACCTCATATTGTTATTATGACCAGTAAGTGAGCAAATCCACCTCCCTCCAAAAAGCACTTAGTACAATCTTAGCATATAGTAAATGCTCAACAAATGTCAGTATTATGATTATTATCTTAACAAAAGTTAATAATATTTATTGAGCCCTTCTATGTACCAGGCACTGATCTGGGCCTGTATTCTAAAGCTGGTTTCCCATGGGGACCATGCAAACTTTGATTGGAGTGAGCTCTATAGGAAAAGAGAAAATACTTAAAAAAATTGTTAAATATACCTTCAAGGTACTGACTTACCACAGATGAAGTTAAATTCATGTCTCCCCATATAACAATACCTGCAGCTCCCAAGGCAGCACTTTCTCCTATGGTACTGATTAGATCTTGCTAGATGAAGAGAGCAGAGTTCATCATTAATTTGGATATAAAACAATCCACAGGGGTTACAGGCCAAAGTCAATATAAGAGGATTGGGGCAGAGCACATCTTCCCTACAGAGGAACTATTTGCCACAATCTTAGAGTAACACAAATGTTGAATCAACCAACGCTCAAAACCTTACTATAATCACTAGCAAAAACAGATGAAATATTTTTAAAGAAAAATTTACATTTTGCCAAACAGGATATAAGTTTGAGGACAATTAGCCTGTATATAGTAATCCAAAGCTGTTTAATTAAAGTTGACAAGCCAACTTCATGTATATGACCAAGAAATATAATCCAAAAGTTTTCCTTCTCCAAATGCCTTGCATTCTTCTAAGTCAGATTTACTTTTCATTTTACAACATTCCACTGCAGAATTTCATTCTGCAATGACTCGGACAGATGAGTGTTATTTGGATTCCAAGGACAAGCAAAGGAACACAATATTAAGGGCCTGTGGGCTCTGATATGGTCCAGCCTTTATATTGGCCCATGAAATTATATGTTTAATTTCAAAATATCTGTTTTAATGTGCTTTATTTATGATACTGTCAGCCATGGTAAGGCTACTGGGATTTCCACTACTATGAATGGTTAAGATAAATGAAAACAGGATTTCAGCAGGGGGAGTTTTGGCTTTGTAATCATAAAAGATTATTATTTTAAGTGTTTAAAATTATCATGGATCTAGGTCACTTGAGAGGGAAATTAAGAGTTGAATATGAACAGTTGGTAACTGCTTTGTTAAATTATAATATACTGCCCTAGTCTTCAGGATGCTGAGCATTCATATTTTACTACAAGGAAATGTAATTGGGTGACTTGATGGAAAATAATGGCATCATTTTAAACAGTATTTTGCCTCAGCCATTTTATATTAGTTCTTGATAGATAAATCTTATCTTATATTTTTATAGTATAGTATAATTTCACTGAAATTAAAAGTTTTAAATCTCAGTTTTTAAAGATTTTTCTCTGGCCCTTTTCCAGTGATTTTCCAAAAAGGCAATGACTTTGGTTTATACTAATTACCCTTTTAGGCTCACATTCATTTCCACGTACCAAAAACATAGTTTCACCTGAACAGGTCAGAGCTGGCATGATGGGATGCAGAAGAGGTTTTATGAGGCCCAAATGAGAGAGAGTAAGTGAACAGCTTTGAAAATTATAAATGGTAAGAATAAGGGGCATATGAGGGCCTATCAGTTCAGGACCCAAACTGGGGACTCTGCTTGTCCCGTACCCATTGCCCCTCTGGGCCATCTTGGGAAAGCATAAGGGTCCAAGCTCCTCACTCCATTCAATGAGAAGCTTTCCTAAATGCAGTGAGATAATAGTCACAGGATGAGATCTGAAGGACAGGAAGCCTCCAACAGACTCACATGAATTCATTTGAGTTAAGGCATTGTCATCAGAGGGAGGAGGGAGGCATAGCATTTATATTTTGTGTTTATAAGTTATCAATCCATATTCATAAGTAAGAAGCTATACATATTTGAGGTGAAAGCTTTACCTTCTGATGTTGAAATCAGGGGAGAATGTTAGTTTCTTACCAATGTGTCCTTTAATGTCATTATCAGAGAGAAAGTTATTGGGACTGATTTACAGTGGCAAGGGAGTTGGGAAAGCAATAGTTGATATTAATGTAGACTTCTCTGTCAAATTAGTTCACTGTCATCTAACAGAGGGAAGAGAGATGAGTGACTCATAGAACAACCAAGTTTTGTGGATCAGAAAAGCAAGGACACTACCCAGTGAGGGAGTCACAGATAAGGTGTCCCTAGGAGTGGATTGGGACCACCTGAAATCATCAGCCTCATGGGTGGTGGCACATGAAAGAAGAAATAAAGGAACAAACCAGATGCAGTGGAAGCAAATCTCTCAGGTCCCAGTGAGGTGCAGGGCTGCCTTGCCCTTACCCATGATGCTCAGGCTAAAGACTAGGTTGCATAAGTGGAGGGTAGGGGTACCCAGAGGACTCATTCTCCACACTTAGGTACGATTCCCTGATGCTCACTACAGTGCCTATAATTAAGGTGCCCACAGTGGGGAGCTGGAGCATCACTCAGCAGCTCCTTTTGCAGGATCTCAGAGGAAACATTAATCAATTACAAGGATAAATGTCTTTAAATCATAACAGCCCCCCAATACTTCTAATATTTTTTAAAAGCATAGCATCAGGGTATATCTAAATTGCATTTATAAATATGTAGTATAGGTGATACTGTGTGAGATGAGTTATAAGTGTCTTTCAATTTTCCTCCAAACTATGGCTGCTGCCTGACATTACATTCTAAAAGAGTCCATGTTTACGTTTAACACTTTGATTCCTGTTAAAACATGATAGCCATAATACATATGTTTCTGTGGTGTTTCAAATGTTCATATGTAGTTTCTCATTTGATTTTCATACTTCTGCTACATGAGTGGGGCAGGCAAATGTCCTTATTTTATGGATTAAGACACTAAGGTCCATGGAAGTTAAGAGATTTGTGACTTTTTGGTAAATCTTTTTATCCCACTCCTAACTGTATGTGTATGTATATTACAGACACACACATATATACACATACACACATTTGCACACACATGTACACACACATACTCTGGGTAGTAGGAAAACTATACATATGTATTTTCAAATGTAGACATCTTAGGAAAGTCAGAAATGGAAACCTGGAATCCATTATCATTCATTCGATTTGGTATGAATGAATATCAAGATTCAAACACTTGTGGGCAGATTTTCATGGAGGATAAGTTACAATGTTGTGATTTAAGAATTGAATTTAGAATCTTGCATTCTTATGTCTACTTTCCATTAGTTGTGATTGTAGAGGCAAGAATAATACAGATAGCTGAATCTATAGATTAAGGAAGCACTTCTGAAAATTTACAACTTTTCCTTCTCCTCTTATATTTTTACCAAAGCTGGTAAAAATATAAGAAAACACCTTTTGACTTAAGCTTCTGGTTAACCAAAAAGGCAGCATAACACTCTCAAGAGTGTGTTCTCCCACAGAATAGTTGAACAACTAGCAAAAACTAGCTCCTCAAAACTCCAGAAAACAGTATAAAGGTTGCAGTAATTGGACAAGTTCCAAATCAAGAGCAGACAGCTTTTTAAAAGACAGGAAAAGCTTATGACATCACTGCCGGTCTCTTGCTGAACCCCTACCCTGCATGGTGTGGAGTCATCCTAAGCTCCCATTGTCAGTTCCATGCCCTGGTCTAGAAGAAGTAGAGTAATTCTTGTGTCCATACTCGGGTGCCTGTTTATTGACCAATCTATTAGGAGGTAGCCAGAAAGACTGGTTTGCTTTCCTAGTACTTGCTCTGAGGGCAGAAGCAGCTTGCAGACAACTAAAGCAGTATAAAGAACAAGTCAAAGCAGCCTGGGGCAAAGGAATACCTGTGGTAAGTCATACACTTGAGTACACAGGAATAAGGTAAAGTCTATTTCATAGGGAGAAGAGAGGAGTTTAAGATTCCTGTAAACAGGGGAATTCCAAAGGATACATGCAAGCACAAGTGCTGGACAAGAGGTAGGCTTAGAAAAGAAGGGAAGTACACTACAGCATTTAACACTTACATTAGGCTGATCTTCTTGATAGGAAAGTAAACTCTGAAGGACAGCACTAGCCAATGCAGAGCCAATTTGCAAATCTGTGAACAGTGTTTTCTGTGTTGATTACCTTTGTTTTTGTTTTTGTTAACTCCTGGCACTTAAGCTAGTTATATCACTAGCTGGATACAAACTTAAGGATAGACAGATCAGGGACTAAATCCCAGAATTGACACATTATAATATTAAAAAATAAAGTGGGCAACAGAAAATTATAAGACAAAGAAACAGGAAATGATGGTAGATCCAAAGGAAAAAGATAAAAACCCAATCATTAACAAAGAAGAGCAGACATACCAAAGACCTTAAAAAATGATCTTTAATATATTCAATGAGATAAAGGAAAACACAGAAAAGAACTAAAGGTTATAGGAAAGTGATGAATTAATAATGTAAGAATAATGAATTAGTCAACCAAAGGAGTCCTGAAGCAAAGTACCAGAAATCTGTTGGTTCAGCCCTAGTGATGTGGTTGAATCAAAGCCCTAATTTTAACATAATTTAATCAAAGCCATCTTAGCTGAATCTAATACAATCAAAGTGTATCACACCCAGACATACAGACCAGTTAAAAACATAATTGATATCTCTTTTTGGAATTCATAAATAATATCAAACTGCTACAAATATTGTATTAGCCAAAGTGGTGCTAATACAAAATACCAGAAATCGGTTGCTTTTTATAAAGGGTATTTATTTGGGGTAGAAGCTTACAGTTACCAGGCCATAAAGCATAAATTGCTTCCTTCACCAAAGTTTATTGCCACATGTTGGAGAAAGATGGCTGCCAATATCCACAAGGGTTCAGGCTTCCTGGGTTCCTCTCTTCCTGGGGTTTACTTGTCTCCGGGTTCAGCCCCTCTGCTATCTCCAACAAGGTCAGCTGTAGGCTTTGAGGCTCTCTAGGCTTTGCCTCTCTCCACAAGGCCAGCTGTAGACTATCAGGCGAACAGCTCATTTTTTTCCCGGGGCCT
Organism: Cabassous unicinctus; assembly: GCA_029593785.1. Classification (NCBI taxonomy): domain Eukaryota; kingdom Metazoa; phylum Chordata; class Mammalia; order Cingulata; family Chlamyphoridae; genus Cabassous; species Cabassous unicinctus. The sequence goes on from JAQZBX010042638.1 coordinate 17,867, forward strand.
TCTCTCCTTCTTCTCGACCAAGCTCCTTGGTGTGCTTACTTCCCTGGGCTCCAGCATTAAAACTCCACATCAGACCTCCAACTAACTCCTCTGCTCTGCCATGTAGTTTTATCTCTGAGTCCCCACCCACCAAGGGGTGGGAACTCAATGTTCTACTGACGTGGCCCAATCAAAGCCCTCATCATAACTTAATCACGCTCAGAGGAACAGACCAGTTTACAAACATAATCCAATATTTTTGGAATTCATAACTGTATCAAACTGCCACAAATATCAATAAAGATATAGAAATTTTAAAAAGGAACCAAACAGGGGGGCAATACAAAGATGGTGGCAGAGTAAGAAGCTCCAAGAGTCAGCTCATGCTACAGGACAGTTAGTAATCACCCAGAGCTATCTAAAGAACCTGTCTGGGGACTCCAGGGGACCAGAAGAACATCCTACAACATCCTTGAAAGAATGGAAGGAGGAGACTTCCTTTCTGTGGAGAAGATTCGTGAGTAGAACAATTCACACCTGTGAGGCCGGTTCTCATACTCCACTTGTGGCACAAGCTACCTTGGGAGATATTCAGTGGCTGGAATTGGAAACTCCATTTCCCAAAAATGGGGGAGAAAGAGACAGTCGGGCACCAACTCCAGCTACAGATTAGTAAATTTGGCTGACTAAAGCATAATCCCAAGAACAGCTAAAGTTTGAACCTACCCAAGTCAGAATTCTGCCCCAGGCATGAGGGGAAGCAGGGCTGACTGAAAATCACAGTGCTGGTAGGAACTGGCTTCTATTCATCCAGATCTGCTTGCAGCTCTAGTCTAAGTGCCAGGTCCACCTCAGGCAGGGAGGAAGCTGGGGGGACCTGCACCAGCCTCTCCAGGAAACTACAGGCAATTCAGCAGAAGCTGGTGTTTATCTGACTCTGGCTGCACAAGCCACCTCAGGAGCTATTCTGAGTTGGAAGCTCCATTTCCCAAAAACAGGAGGAAGAAACAGGTGGCCACTGATTTCAGCTACTGATTAATAAATTCAGCTGACTAAAAAGTATAACCCTAAGAACAGCTAAAGTTTGAACCTGTCTAAGTCAGAAAGAGGCCAGTAGCCACCATTTTGTCTCCACCCCTGACATGAAGGGAAGCCAGGCTGATTGAAAATCAGGATGGTAGGGACCGACTTCTTCCCACCCAGAATGGACTGCAGCCCTAGCCTAGGCTCCAGCCCCATTTCTAGCAGGGAGGAAGCTGGCGGGACCTGTACCAGCTTCTCTGGGTAACTGCAGGTACATTTGGCAGACACAGACTGAATAGTTGGACACCTGGGACTTCATTCCTGCACTCCAATAAGATAGGAGAGGAGCTGTTTTTCCTCAGCCTCTCTGGGCAACTGCAGGCACTTTCAGCCCACATTGGTTTGTTGGGCACCTTCAATTCCATCTTCACCCCTCCAACCCCATAGGATAGGAGAGAGCTGGGTTTCTTCACCCTTTCTGGGAAACTGCAGGCACTTTCAGCCCACACAGACTGGATACTGAGGCAACTGCAGCTCCATCCCTGCCCCCAAATAAGGTATAAGGGGAGCTGTGTCTCCTTAGCCTTTCTAAGCAATGGCAGGCATTTTGGCTTGCACAGCCTAGATTGGTGAGTACCAGTGGATCCACCCCCAACCTCCAATAGGATAGCAGGGGGCTGGTATATCCTCAGCCTCTCTGGACAACATCTGGTACATTCGGCCTACAGGGATTGAACTGTCAGGCTCCTGTGATCCACCCCCCCCAACCCAATAGGATAGGAGGGGGCTGGTGTTTCCTCAGCCTCTCTGGGCAACGGCAGGCACTTTCAGCCTACACAGACTGAGCTGTTGGGCATCGGTGGTTCTGTTCCCACCCCCTAAAGGGCAGAAGGGACAGTATTCCATCAGACTCTCAAGGCAAACACAGGGGCATTCAGCCTACATGAAATAGATTGTTATACAGTCCAGAGAGTCCACCACACCTGTCTTGGTGCTACATCAGTTTATCTGGGCAACTGCAGTCATTTTGGACCCACACAACATAGATTGCTGCCCACACCTGCAGCTCCATCATCAATCCAGGAAGGGGAAGGAGGGGCGTGAAGCTTCATCAATCTCTCTGGGCAACTACAGATGGTCATGCCATGCACAACTTGGATTATTACACACAGCTATGGCTCTGTATTTACCCCTGGCAAAGGAGAAAGGTGGGAGAAGCTTCATCAGTCCCTGGAGCAATGTGGGCAGCTTCAGCCTCCACAGCTTATAGCACCAACTATATCCTCAGCTCCTACTACACAAGCAGCAAGGGAGAAAGGGCAAGAAAGCCCTAAAGTAAAGAGAAAAATTGCACCCAGGATAAATACATCTAGTAAGCCAGATGCCAAGACACCAACAAAAAATTACAATCCATACCAAGAAACAATAAGATATGGCCCAATTAAAGGAACAAGAAAAGCCTCAAGATAACATAAAGGAGTTGAGGCAACTAATCATAGATGTTCAAACAAATCTCCTTAATAAATTCAATGATATAGTTAAAGAGGTTAAAGATATTAAGAAGACATTGGGTGAGCACAAGGAAGAATTTGAAAGCATAAATAGGAAAAGAGTAGATCTTATGGGAATGAAAGTTGCAATAAATGAAATTAAAAATACACTGGCATCATATTACAGCAGATTTGAGGAGGTAGAAGAAAGGATAGGTGAGCTTGAAGACATGGCCTCCAAAAGGGAACATACAAAAGAACAGATGAAGAAAAGAATGGAAAAAATTGAACAAGATCTCAGGGAACTTCCCAACAGCTTACTTTACAGAATTAGAGAAAGCAATTACCAAATTCATCTGGAAGGGTAAGTGTACCTGAACAGCCAAAAACATTCTAAAAAAGAAGAACAATGTGGGAGGAATTTCACTGCCTGACCTTGAAACATATTACAAAGCTACAGTGGTCAAAACAGCATGATACTGGCATAAAGATAGACACATCGATCAGTGGCATAAAATTGAGAACCCAGAAATAAACCCTCACCTATACAGTCAACTGGTTTTTGACAAACCTACCAAGCCCACGCTAATGGGAAAAAACAGTCTCTTCAACAAATGGTGTTGGGAGAACTGGATATCTATAACCAAAAGAATGAAAGAGGACCCATATCTCACCCCCTATACAAGAATCAACTCAAAATGGATCAAAGATATAAATATAAAAGCCAGGACCATAAAACTACTAGAAGAAAATGTAGGGAAACATCTTCAAGACCATGTAGAAGGTGGTGGTTTCTTGGACCTTACACCCAAAGCACGTGCAACAAAAGGAAAAATAGATAAATGGGACCTCCTCAAAATTAAACACTTTTGCACCTCACAGGACTTTGTCAGAAGGCTGAAAAGGCAGCCAACTCAATGGGAAAAAGTATTTGGAAATCACATATCTGATAAGGTATAAATAAATATACCTTAATAAATAAGACAATAGAAAGACAAACGACCCAATTAAAAAATGGGTGAAAGACTTGAATAGACATTTCTCCAAAGAAGAAATACAAATGGCAAAAAAACACATGAAGAAGAAATGCTCAACATCACTCATGATTAGGGAAATGCAAATCAAAATTACAATGAGATATCATTTTACACCTATCAGAATGGCCACTATTAAAAAGACAGAGAACCACAAGTGTTGGAGAGGATGTGGAGAGATAGGAACACTTCTTCACTGTTGGTGGGAATGCAAAATGATACAACCACTATGGAGGACTGTTTGGCAGTTCCTAAAGAAGTTGAATATAGACTTGCCACGTGACCCTGCAATACCACTACTGGGTATATACCCAGAAGAACTGAGAGCAGTGACACGAACAGACATCTGCACGCCGATGTTCATAGCAACATTATTCACCATTGCCAAAAGTTGGAAACAACCCAGGTGTCCATCAACAGATGAATGGATAAACAAACTGTGGTCTATTCACACGATGGAATATTATGCAGCTGTAAGAAGAAATGAAGTCGTAAAGCATATGGCAACATGGATGAACCTGGAGGACATTATGCTGAGTGAAGCAAGCCAGA
>JAQZBX010042639.1:0-21946 GCA_029593785.1 Cabassous unicinctus
TACTTGCATATAAAATTTAAGGGTACTGAAGCATCCAAACTTTAAGTTCCAATTTTAGCTCCTAATAAATGTACTTAAATTTAATTGAGACAATATTCACAATTAAAAGAGAAGATTATATTTCTAGAAATTGAAATACAGGGAACAATAACACATTCTGTCACCGATAAAATGCAGAAAACTGTAGTGGTCAGTGCCATAGACTCCCCAACACCCACTCCACTCCAAAGGATTACTCTGAGACAAATATTGCAATCTCATTGGCTTTGCCAGTGAGGGGGAATGGCCATGTGACCTATTTCTGATTAATAAGACATAAGGAGACATGAGGATAGGTTTGCTGGGAGAACCTCTGAGAAAGGCTCCTTCAAATCTATGAAGGAGAAATAGAAAAAAAATTGCCATCTTCACCCTCTGGCTGCTGTCACAACTTGGAAGAAGTAACAGCTATTGTGTTGCCAACTTGGGAATAAAGCAAGCACTAAAGATGATGTTGCAGAGAGAAAAATGGGTCCTTGGTGACATAGTGAACTGCTGGAGCCCACCTACTTGAATGTCTTCTTATGTGGCGTTATACATTTCCTATTATTTAAGCCACTTTGAATCAGGGTTTTCTGTTACTTGAAGCCAAAATCTCCCAACTAAAACAAGAACTAATGAGAGGTTAAAAGTGAACCTTAACAGAAGGTTATAATTTATTGGTATTGAATATTTTCTAAATTTGCTCTTCTTGGTAAATCAATATAATTCAGTCGTTTAAAATTTTCATTTGGAGTTTACATACTATCTTCCCTCTGAATTTTCATTAATAGTTAGCCTCTAACCATATATCTGGCCTCTCAGATATTGCTGTTGACAACAAACAGAACATAAGGAAGAGAATCAGCAGCTGAATTTCAGCTCTCTGTTAAGGCACAAAGAAATTGTCTCTCTTACCTAACTAGTTTGAAGACTGTGGCAATAAAACTTTTCCTGTGGGAACCCAGAGAGATGGTATATGAAGGAAGGAATGCAACAACCTCCCAATAACTGTTTTTAAAAATAAAAACAACTAAGCACTTTCTTAAAATTAATAATATTTCCTTCATCTACTTTCCTCCTGGCCAAAGCTCAAGTAATGGTTACTGATGTTGTGTGATTGAGAGTGTTCATACACATTTCTAATAACCTTAAATAAAAATAGTGCATGCAAAGTGCTAAGAATAGTGCTGGGCACAAGGGATTATTAGCTATTACTATTAACAGTAATCTACTTACAGAAATCAAAATACCGTAACCAAATCTAGGACTAAGTGTGTCCTAGTGTTGCTGAAGCTCCCACGAGTTGATTCATAATGTGTGTGCTTGCCTTTCTGCAGCTAGAATTTTGCTTTACTCTTATCAATATTCTTGCCAAATTCAATTTCAGGGCTAGTGTACACGTTTCACTTTTGGATGCAAGCAGCAACTTTGGCATTTCTTATCACAAAAAACCCATATGAGAAAGCTGGCAAGCCCAGTGAACTTCCTGGGCGGAGAGGTTTTTCTGTCAAAGCTGGCAGGGTTTGATCATCCACCATTTTCAGAATTTGGCCATTGAGTTGAACAGATCTGCAAAGGGGAAAGATACACCTGAGTTAGCCAAGCTGTGCATGCTCCACTTGCCCTACAAGAGTCATGAGATAGTTTCGGACCCCTAAAAAACTTTGTGTGTGGGTGGGAGCTTGTATTACCTAACAACTTATATTTCAACATTACATAAGTTAGGCATTTGACCTAGATGATCCTTAAGTTACAACTGTACAGTTGAGCAGTTATGACAGAGACCATAGACCTATAAAGTCTAAAATATTTACTCTCTGGCCCTTTACATAAAATGGAACACACATAATTTATATGAGGTAATCTGAGGGAGCTATAAAAAGGAAAAGCATAGCATAATTTCTGGAGTTGTGGCAATTTTACTTGATGGTAAATAATTGAAAACATTTTTATATAAAGTAACCAAGTATATATATGTCATGTGTGGCAGTTTGAAGCTTGATAGACTCCAGAAAATCATGTTCTTATAGCTAATCCATTCCTGTGGGTGTAAACCTATTGTAGGTGGGAACTTTTGATTAAATTACTTCAGTACGGTGTGACCCAGGGTGGGTCTTAATCATCTTACTGGAATCCTTTATAAATGGGATGAGTACAGAGAGAATGACAGAGAAAAAGTCACAGGATTCAAGAGAGAAAGTCATGAGAGCAAAGAGCTGAAATCAATGGAAACTGAGAGACAGGAAGCCAGAAGCTGAAGCAACAAAACCCAGAAGAGAAGGGAGAGGCCAGCAGATGCCTCCATGTGCTGGTCTTTGGTGAGAAAGCATCACCTGATTTGGACACTATTACAGCCTCAGAACCATAAGCTTGCAAGCTAATAAATCCCCATTGTAAAAGCCAACTCATTTCTGATATATTGCTTTCAGCAGCCTTTAGCAAAGTAAAAGAGATTTGTCATGGAATGTAAAATTCACAAATGTAACATAAAAATGACAGTCAATGAAATTTCTTACTTGTAACTATTTCCATAAACCCTCTAACCTCTCAAGCAGTATGCATTCATTTTCTTAGGCTGTTAAGATATTTTGGTAGAAAGTATGTTGCTGTAGGAAGCAAAAACAATTTTATATGGCTAAACCACAGATTTCAAAAAAATGATGTTTTCTTTGTATTTCACTGCAGAAATTTAAAAACAAAATTGAGTCAAAAAAATGAAAATAAATTAAGGCCAGGTGTTATTTCTTATGCATATCCATTATTATTTGATTCAAATTGATACATGCTCACAGCAACAAGCCCAATAAAAACAAGAAACAAGAACTTATGAAGCAAAGCAAAAGTTTGCTTTATGTTCTACTCATAGTTACTTCCATAGTCTTAAATGTTGCTTATATTTCAATTACCTTTCTGTCAAATGCATTTTATATTACCAAAAAAACTTAGCAGTTTTATTGATGAAAACTTAGAATATATAGTTAATATCAGAGTTAAATGCATGTCATATATGCCATACATGTAAGATAGGTAGAACACTTATAGTAGCATCTCGCATATAGTAAGTACTATACAAGTATCTTCTATCATTATTTTTATGTAAACCAAAATGGGTATACTGTTCATAGTCTCTTAAAATTTGATTCTTTTGCTGCTTGACACATCCCCAAATTTCCCACACCATTACACATTCATCCACGACATCACTTTAATGGTTGTGCCGGATTCCATTGTGAGTGTGTGAATTTATTTACTCAATCCTCTTTTAGACTGGGTTGTTTACAATTAGTTTTCATTTTGAAAGATCTTTCACACTCTGTGCTAAGTATCAGTCATCAGAAAAAATGGTTTCCATTTAGCTGTGGTTGGATGCTCAGCTCTTGGCTCTGTAACTTAGGGCATATCAACAGCCTATCCATGATTGTGCCTGCATTGCAGTTGTGCTCTGTCCCGTGCACTGCTGGTGTTTTTTTTAGCACCTATACCACATCAATCTTCAGCTGGGTGGGGGAGGAAATGCAATGACCATAAATAGGAAACCACAAATAAGAATAGATCTTGTAAACTTCTCTAAATGACACTAGTGAAAGACTGCTCTGTGTGAAATTAAAGATCATTTGCAAGGATATACATTAAAGTTTCAGAAATATTTTGAAGGAGTTATTGTGCTACAGAGTTAAAAGGTAAATATGATCATTGTGAATTAAAACTGCTGGTGGGGGAGGGCTCCTGGGAGCTTTAGAGATATCTAGACACTGTAAGCAGGACAGACAAGCTCAGGAATTCGGCACCCTGTCAGTGGGCCTTACTTTGGAATTTATGCCCCCCAGTATAACAGAGTTCGACTCATTTATAATTTCCTTACACATGGCTCTTCTGCCCCTTTTATTTGAACTTATAATTAGCACTATATTTGTTAAATATATGTCCCAGAGACTTAAATTTTTAGTCTATTCATGTGGCGGTTGAGCCCTGAATCTCAGCAGAGTTGCAACACCTACTCTCCATTTCCTTGGACTCACCCAGGACAACCAACAAGGAGATGATGATGTACAAAGCCCATTCCAAGGAACAGAGATTGTCTGCAACTGCAAGCAAAATAGTTCCATCCATCTGCCCCATGGGATCTAAGCCCCTCTCAATTAGAAACACATCACCCTCACCACCCCCAAATCCTCAAGATTGGGGAATGAACAATGGACTAAAGTAGACATTATTATTCTATTATAGACATTATTATTCTAGCAATGGAAGAACTTTGATCATTGATATAATAAAGGCAGTGGCTACTAGAGGTTCTGAGGGGAGGGAGAGGGAAGAATAGGTGTAACATGGGGACATTTTGGGGACATTGGAATTGTCCTGAATGACATTGCAATGATAGTTACAGGCCATTATTATACATGTCATAACCTATAAAATTGGGTGGGGCAGAGAGTAAAGTATAATGTAAACTATAGTTCATGGTTAGCAGCAATGCTCCACTATGTGTTCATTAATTGTAATAAATGTACCACACTAATGAAAGATGATGTTAATGTGGGAAAGTGTGGGAGAGGAGGGGGAGGGGCATATGGGAATCCCCTATATTTTTATGTAAGAGTTATGTAATCTAAAGCTTCTTTAAAAATAAAAATATAAAATAATATAAAAAACTACTGTGGGTAAGATGACAAAACATGACAAGATATTAATACCATCAGGTTATATTATTTAATCAGCTATAAATATAACTAATGGATGCTATAAATATATATAGAGCAAGCTTAAAGTATGCTGATTATTTCTGCATCAAGCTGAGTGATAAGGGTAAGGTTTTATTTGAGGGTAGAGTTATGGGTTGAACTGAGTCCCCTAAAAAGATATTTTGAAGTCCTAACCCCCAGTACCTGTGAATACGACCTTATTTGAAAACAGAGTCATTGAAGATGTGATTAGTTAAGATGAGGCCAAATTGCATTAAAGTAGGCCATAATCCAATATGACTGATGTCCTTATAAAGAAGAGGGAAATTTGGGTGCAGAGACAGACACTGGGAAGAAGGTCATGTAAAAATGGAGGAGGCAGAGATTGGAATAATGGGTATCTACAAGCCAAAGAATGCCAGAATTGCTGGAAAACACAGAAGCTAGAAGAGGCAAAGAGACATTCTTCCCTACAGACTTTGGAGAAAACATGGCCCTGCTGACACCTTGAATTTGGACTTCTAGCTTCCAGAAATGTGAGATATTACATTTCTGTTGTTTTAAGCCATCCATTTAGTAGTACTTTGTTTTGACTGCCTTAGGAAACTAAGACAGGTAGTATCTTGTTTCATAGTTCAAAGTCAGTGACGTGGTGACAAAGAAATACAAGACATGATTGTTAAGTTTCAGATAACATAAAGCTGGAAGGAATGAGCAGATAGCAGATATGGAAGAATCGAGGGATGCTGGGCAAAATTTATCTGAGAGAAATATAAAATATAAGTAATTCTATTAACATATATTAAAAATTATTCAACACTTAATATGCAGGATCCTCTATAGGCACTATACATGTTTTTCAAGTAAAAAAGAGTTTTTTAATGTTACCATTGTTAAACTCTCTGAGGTCCTGAGTATAAGCAAGAGTGCAGCCTGTGCATTCATCAAACTTATCTGGGATCCCCTTTGCAACATTTCAAAGAGAGAAGATTATAAATAATAAATACTCATCAAAAAGAATTTAGAGGGAAGCGGCTGTGGCTCAAGCAATTGAGCTCCCATTTACCATATGGAGGACCCAGTTTCAATCCCTGGAACCTCCTGGTAAAAAAAAATAAAATAGGCGTCCCAGACCCGTGCAGCGCAGAGAGGCGCAGGGCCCTGCACAGCGAAGCGATGCACTAAAAAGATGATGACGCAACCAGATAGGAAAAAAAAATTTTAGAGGAATGAAACACTACCTACAATTTTGTCAATTTTCCAATTATAAACCATAAAATGTGTGATCAGAATGCAAGAGGGTCTGATAACTTGGCAAAGATAAGAATTGCTGAAGAAATTGGGCATATTTAGCCTGGAGATAAGTCATCCTAAATGTCCTTTGAATATTTGAGAATTACGCTGGAGAAAATGAGGTTTTTGACATTGCTTCAGATTAGAGGTAGCAAATTCAAATGCCCACAAGGGTCAAGGAAGTTATAATGCAAGTACAGAAGCTAAGTATAAGATAACAGGGCCAAGTGGAGATTACTGAGAATTAGAAAACATGCACCCTGTATAATATAAACGACCCCAATTAAACTCCAGCTAATTAAGAAAGTGAGCACAGAGTTTTCAGAGTATCCATTTTTTAAAGAAAAGCTAGAAATCCAGATATTTTAATAATTCTCAGCTTTCAAATGTTGGCAACTAATTAAAATAAAAATTAATGGAGTGCATGCCAACCTCTGCCACCACCACCAAAAAAGGGGAAAATGCCCTAAAAAACAAACCCGCTGACTACTGGCATGCTGTGTAGTCTGTGCCCTCTGCTCTAGAGAGTAGAACTCAGGCTCACTTTAGCCTCACTGTGAGCTCAAAATAGAGAAGGGGTCAAACAGAGCTGGGTGGCCTTAGAGAGGTGGTTGGACTAAAAAGATCTCTTAGACGCTTCCATCCCTACAACTATCATTCAATTACTTCAGAAAAGGCTTATCCATATCTGCATCAGGCAAAGATGTGCTAAAAGTACCCATTTCAAATGGTCAGAATATAATAGACAAAAGTTTATCGGTTACTCAAAAGATACATTATTTGCAATAGGGAAAAAAGGTATTAATGAACCACAGAAATTTAAATCCACCCCCACCTTGGTTTCTGCGAACACCAGGGTATTGATTGGGTTTCTGCAAACACCAGGGTCTGTCCTCCATAACCTAACGTTAAAATGGTTTTAGTTGCTTAGTTCATAAACAAAAGTGCCCAGCTTGTTTTGAAGCGAAAAATGAAGGCTGAAACTGTTTAAGAGTAATGAATTAACTCTCCATTATGATTACTGAAACACTATTTAGATGCCTTTTCTTACTTTTCCAGTACATTATAGAATAGCCAAAAGTTAATACCTGAAATTACTGAAACTGCTAGACTGACCTTACCCCTTGTTTATGGTTATTTCAAAACTAGGCTCACCCTTGTATATACTTACTATTGTGATGGTAATTCTAGACAACCTTACCTTTTTTCATGGTTATTTCAAACTAAGCTCACCCTTGTGTATACTTACTACTGTGATGGTAACCATCCACGCTCCCCTGTTTGAACCCATAAAACCCCTGCTCCTTATTATTAGTGACACAGAGTCACTAATAAGGAATACCTGGGGACAAAACTAGCTTTAGCCAATTAAAATGGATGGACGTACCATGCTAATCAATGTATGACTGTTCTCCATTATGTAAGACCCCCTAAGTAAAATGGAAACTTAATGTCAGCCAATCAGGACATTTCCTCACTTGCTTCAGCTTTCACCCTATATAAGTTTCCTCTTCCACTCCCTCAGTGGAACTCCCTTCTACATTCTGAACAGTATGCTGTCTGATTCATCAATCAGTCTGCAAAGCTGAGACCTAAATTGTATGAAAAATATTTCTATTATCAGTTTTGACAATGAAGACAGGACTGACCACAACTGCTGATGGCTCTGAAGACAACAAGAAAGATAGACAAAGGTGCCAAAGAAACCTTCAGTTCTCTGTCCTTCTTGCCATCTCCAAGGGTTGTGGGTGAGCACCTCTAGAATTCAAGCTCCACTCAAAGTTCAAGCTCTCTGATCTCACTAACTTTTAGTGAAAGGTTGGTGGGTCAATCTTAATTGATAAGGAGGTTCAAATTTTGAGCATAAGTCCCTAGCTTTTGGTTCCATCAAGTTTCATTTTTGCTAGTGCTGGTTTATTTGTCCTGTGCACAAGGTAAGTGAGATGATAAAAATGGGATCCTAAAATTCTAAAAACTTTGATTCGCCATCCTTTGGCATCCGGCATATTACATGTTAAAAAATTATGGGGCTGGAAGCTGTGCCTATCAAACCAAATAGCAAAATCTCACCCAAGACAACCTAGAGTTGCAGTGGCCAGTATGGGGGAACTGTTCTAATTAGACAAAGTTACTCAACTCAGAGGTGCACTAGAAGAAAAGGGCTCCCTAATAAAAACAGGCCAAATGGGATGCCTATTTTAAATGGTACTTAGAGTCTATTAAGAAATTAAAAGACTCTAAAATTAGCTTATATAAACTAGTGAGTTTTGTATTTCTATGTTTTCTGTGTTTCTGTGTTTTTACGTGTGACTCATGGCTGAAATTTTTGAAATGAACTTATAAGTTCTCTATTTGTGTCTGTCGGTATGTTTGATGTATATATTTCCACCTCTGGATAGCATTACCAAATTAACTTATAAAACTCCTTAAAAGGGAAACAGATGTCGCTCAAGCAATTGGGCTCCCGTCTACTATATAGGATGTCCTTAAAAGACCTCTACTCAGATTGGCTTAAGGATAAATAAGCGCTTAATATAAATTAACACTCCTAAAGGCCCAGAGAACAAGGAAATCAAACTTCTAATATTTCCAAATGAAAAGAAAATATATTTGTAGACTTAAACCCAAATGTTTAAAAAGTATTCAAGTTCACATAATTCAGATAAAGCTTTGACAAATGGGACTAGTTTAACATTCTTAAATAAAAACAGTTATGCTTTCTGAGTTATCAGTGTTAATGGGGCAGGTTAGTATAGGGAAAAGAGGAAAAGAGGAGTCTCAGCTGGGACATGACCATGAGACCCCACCCGGAAACCCCCTGAGGGAAGGCTGCTACTAAGACCAACCGGTGAAAGACCCCACCAAGATCCTGGTATTGAGGTCACATTTGGAACTCTCCCGGGGTCAAGGGGAGGCCCCAGATAACTCCAAACAGGATTCCCCATAGGTCCCAGGTAACTCCAAACAAAAAGCCCCATCATTGGTCCCCTGAGAGCTAACAGGTGAAGAGCAAATAGTTGGGACTCCTCTCCCAACATTAGGAAAGGGGAGGAGGGAATAATGGCTTTAATAAAGGCAGCCCCCCAACCCCAAATGCTGCTCTTTGCCTGGAGGAGTCCGCATCCACATCTGGGTGTGTACTTCCTTTCTTTTCTCTCATTTCTCAATAAACTCTTTTTACTGGCCTAACTAAACTGGCATGTTCTTAAATTCTTTTACATAACATAGCCAAGAACCTAGAGGAATCCAGTGTTTTCTGACTTCATTAAGTACAATACAAGCATACAAAATTTTTCTACTTGGGTATGTTCTTTCTAAATTTACATAGGTTTACCAATAAAATAAGTTAGCATTATATCTACTACATCTTTAAGATGATGAAAAATGTAAATTTGTGTTTAACCAAATTGAGTTATTATTTTGATGAACTTTATTTTAAGAATAAATAATTGTGTGCTGGAGGATGTTTGCTTAAAAAGATTTTCCAAGGTATGCAGGATATGTTTTTGTTAAGGAAAATAACTAAATAACTAAAAATAAAAATATTTGTTAAGGAAAATAACTACTTTAGTTATTTCCTAACGTAAAATGATGGGTTATTGCAAAGTGAGAAATAGGAATGTATAGGACAAGCATCAATGGATATAGAAGTTGTACGTTTATGGAAAAGGAATTTCATTTGTCATGGTCAAGGTTGGCTAAGATATGATAAGCTTATGATTTTTAAGAGTTTTCTTATCAGACAGTAAATGCATGCAAAATCAGAATTTGGTTTTCTCTTAGTTAAAAATGACAAAGTTTTCTTGGATTATTGATCTGGTTTTAGGAAGAGGTTATATAAGGTTTTTCTTAACCATCTAAGTAATCTGCCTAGAAGGCAAATAGTCTGTATCTTATCAGAAGAATCTCCTTTATACTGATTGACCTTATCATCCTTTATTGTTTAAGAGAACAAGTCATCTCACTTTTGAAAGAACTAAGTTTTTTTCTTTACAATCATGTTAACTCATTTACTTGTAAAATCTTTATTGTCATTTTGGTTAAATAGGGAACCAGATATTGTTTTACAGTGACTCATGATCCTATTTAACAAAATGTTCAAACCTGACAACTTTTTTGACATTTTGCTTTCCCAAAATCAAACCCTAAATGACATCTTATTGATCTCAATCTGTCTTTAGAATTTTCTAGAGCACCCCTGGAAAATCACAAAGAATTTGTTCTTTCACCTTGTAAAAAGATAAGTGCTAGAAATAATTAGGCTTATTTGCTATTTTATGAATTGCATGGGAAGTATAATCAAATTAAAAAGGATTTTTCTAACCTTCTGTTGATTAAATTTGTATGGGTAAAATGTTATTAATATAAATGCTTCAGAGATTTGTCAATATCTTCACTATCCATGAGATGTCCTAGTACTGATCTGCCTGATATTAGACCAACAGCATAATGCTATTGGTCATAATTTCAGTTATTCTTTAAGAAGATGTTATATGTCACTGAAACAACCAAATTCTTTCTCAGATGCATTATTTTTTTAATGAACTTTCATCAGAACTTTCACTTTTGTAAAACAATAATATGTTAACCATGGCCATTTTAAGTCTTTTGTCATTTACAGACAATTTTTATCCTGATGCTTCCCTGGAAACACTTGCAATGAGCTACAGGCCAGGTGCTTCATCTTCAACAAAAAAAGGACTGACTCAGAGACCCATGGAAAGGACTACGCCAGGTCCTCTGGGGCATTGGCTTCTCTGACATCACTTAAATAACTTTGAGAACATTTGACTAGACTGTCAAGATTCCAGAATTCTAGCAAAGAGGCTGATGGGTCATGAGATTATTAACACAAGATGGGGCAGAACAAGGACTAATGATGTAGGACTGAAGGAACTGATAAAGAATGATTACAGATTTGATTATAGATTTGTTTGGATTATTGCTGATGTTTTCTTGTTCTATTTTCTAGACACAAGGAATATCTTACCCTTTTCCCTTAAGCTATAATTCATAAAACATTCATCTTTTCCTCTCTGCCTGGACCCTCCAGGATTTGGAAACTCTTATTGAATATTTGCATTTTTATGGAAAAATAATTATCTGCATAGGTTCAATCAGAATCTATCTTTGTTAATAGGATATAACTGAAAACAATGGTTTATATAACCAAGGCTTTGACTGGAATGTGATGTTTGAGAATGATGCTCATTTAAGCAGACATGACCAAAGACTTTTAAGGAACTAAGATAGACTTTATGGAGCCAATCCTTACAAAACCCTCTTGGAAAAACTGGTCCAGTACCTGGCTCTAGGGTTCCCAACCTTAGAGGTCAATAAGGAAAGATTCTTCCTGGAAGCATAGGGAACATATGATACTTTGGAGACCTTGAGAAAGAGGAATCCACCCAAATCTGTTTGTATTGCTGGTGAAATCTGGTGTCAAGTTCTTGGCTTGGCATCCTATCTTCGAGAGGTTTTAAAAGTCCAGTTGGAGATTCCTTATGAAAACTATCAGCAAAGCAAACTTAAAAGAGCCCCTAGGGTAAATCACCATTCTTGCAGCACCTATATAAATAATCAGTCCAAATCTAATGAAACCAGTATTATTTTATGATTAAGAATATTCTTTTTGGGTTATATTTGATCAAAAGGAGGGTGACTATAGAGAAATTTTGTGTTCAAGTGGAAAACTATAGCACACTACTGTGGGTTATCAGATTCTGCTCCTGTTCACTGATCAATTTTGCATCCTCTTTGTAAACTGCAGATAACTGCATGGGTCTGTTACCTACCTGTAAACTGGACTAGATCCTGTGGTCTTACACATATTGTTTACCCTAAATGCCAGTCAGAAAGCTAACTTAGTATCTTTTGTACATCAGCCTCAAACTGACAAAAGAGGCCCCCAATCTCTTGCTCTACCATAATACAGGTTTCCTTTCTTTCATGAGCACCATCAAACTTTCCCTAGAAACACATGACCTGGAGTGAGCCCTTATAAACGTATCTAAGGTTAGGAAACAGAGCTTTCATGCCACCTTAAATGCTCTTCAGGCCCTCCAGACTGAAGTTGACAGCCTGGCCTCAGTGTTCTTGCAAAACAGGTTCTAGATACCCTGACTGCCCATGAACAATGTTGCATTTGTGTTAATAAGTCTGGCACAGTGATAAAGAACCTGAATATTCTAAAGGGCCAAGTTAAGGTGATTCATAATATCAGTTAGGCTCAAACAATTCAATTGACAGACCTATTTCCTGACCTAGTTTCTTGGTCTAATGGAATATGGGGACAAACTAGTACACTTAGAGTTTATGCTTTTAATTGTGATTATCAGTCTATATGTTTTTATTTCTTGTACAAACTATGCTTCATGATTCTGTTCAAATTCCTTGTCACCCTCAAGGCAGATGGTTACCTTAAGATAGCTAACCAAAAGAAAAATGAGATAGAAATGGGATTGTCCCTAGTGGACTAAAATAAAAAAAATAATAGATACCCTGATTTAGACAGAGGGCTATGCCTGTAATCCACTCAAAGGAAATATGGAACAAAGCGACTGACCAACAAGAAAAGAAATGGTGGTGCCCAGAGTGTTGAGATCATTGGAAACATGACCAAAAGGGGGCACTCTGCTAAGTAAAACAAAATGGCCACCTGTATTGGGCATAACCGGGAGAATACCCCTTTCCAGGAAGGACTTTTCCATAGGACAAAAACAATTGACCTGCAGGGGTTTTCAGAGAAAAAGGAACACATCCTACAGGTTTGCTGGTAAGCAATGCCTGGTACTAAAAACTAGTTTTGATCCAGTAGAAAAAGCTTACAAGAATGGACAAGCATACCATATTAATCAATGCACACCCACTCTCTATTTTGTAAGAACTGCCCCCCAACTTAATGTCATCTAATCAGAATAGTTCCTCACTTGCTTTCATGTTCACCCTATATGAGTGTCCCCTTTCCATCCTCTCAGTGGAGCTCTCTTCTACTTTCTGAATGGGATGCTGCCTGATTCATCACTCACTCAATAAAGCTGTGAGTGAGATCCTAAATTGTATGAAAAGCTTTTCATTTGTCAGTACAATATTCATAATCATTCTTTGGGATTCTGTTGAATTTGGACTTTTATAAGATATATTCAGTGATTGGTTTCTGAAACTAAAATATATTAGAACCCACTTCAAATAAACCATTTGGAAGGCACATTAATTGCCATTTTAAAATTCTTGTTCTAAGCAATAAAAAAAAAAATTACCTTAATGCTGTAAGATAATCACACCCAGTTCATGTGGTATGATACTGTACACCAACCCATACATCACTGATAGCAATTATATAGAGGTATGTTTTGCTTTAGTGGCTGTGTTACCAAGAATTTTAAGTCTTTTCAGAGCAAATAATCTAAATTTGCATTGAGCAGATCTTGATGTATCAAG
This sequence comes from Cabassous unicinctus, assembly GCA_029593785.1. Lineage (NCBI taxonomy): Eukaryota > Metazoa > Chordata > Mammalia > Cingulata > Chlamyphoridae > Cabassous > Cabassous unicinctus. Next base: position 13,437 of record JAQZBX010042639.1, read on the forward strand.
TTTTTTGACATGCAAACTATTTCCTGTGCTACTGCAAGTATGTGGTCATATCTTTCTGCTTTGTACTCTCAAAGTGAGTTCTACCTGCAATATATAAACTTCCTGAATATTAAGAATTATTCGAACTTAGAATAGTTGATTTTTTTCCCTGCTTCCTATCAACACTGTCTATTCTGATAAACACCAACCAATTTAGTGAAAGTTAGAAATGAACAAGGAAAATTACTCACTTGGAAAGTAATCCATCAGGTCCTGAAGGTTTTACAAGGTATTTGTCCACTTGTTTGTCAAATAAATGATATGGTAACTGCAAGCTCTTGGTTACATTATGTAGGTTCAAGGCATACAGAGTTAAATCTCCTTCTTTATACTTTGGACTAAAAGAAAATGGATTAACTCAGTAAAAATATTCAATTTGCCCCATATGATTTAAAACCCCTCTCAATCCGAGGCAGAATGGGTATCACCATCCTCAAATCCTCAAGGTTGAATGAACAAACATAAGGAGGGAATGCAACCATGGCCAAAGTAAACTTATTAATATTGTAGTAATGGAAAAAGATGTAACATTGTTATAAAGGTAGTAGTTACCAGAGGTTCTGAGGGGAGAGGGAGGGAATAATAGGTGGAATATAGGGCATTTTTAGGGCATTGGAATTAAGTGTAAACCACAATGAAAACTACAGACCTTGGTTAGTAGCAATGCTTCAATATTTATTCATGAATTGTAACAAATGTACCACACAATTGTAAGATGTTATTAATACAGGGTGCATGTAGATGGGAATCCCTTATACTTTCTTTTTTTTTTTTTTTACTTTATTTAAACTAAAAAGTAAACATAGATGAATAAATATATATAAGTCCCAGAAGCACACCAATCCCCAATCAGAATAAATCCAAATAGACCTACGCCAAGACACACACTACTCAGAATGTTAAATGTCAAAGATAAAGAGAAAATTCGCAGAGCAACAAGAGAGAAGCAAACAATCACATACAAGGGACACCCAGTAAGACTTAATGCAGATTTCTCTTCAGAAACCATGGAGGCGAGAAGACAGTGGTATGATACAATTAGGAAACTGAAAGAGAAAAACTGCCAGCCGAGAATTCTTTATCCAGCAAAACTGTCCTTCAAATATGAAGGTGAGTATAAAATATTCACAAACAAACAGAAACTAAGAAACTAAGAGAGTTTGCAAAAAAGAATACACCTTTGCAAGAAATATTAAAGGAAGCCTTAGAACCTGAAAGAAAAAGATAGGAGAGACAGACTTGGAGGAGAGTATAGAAGAAAGAATAGCAAAAAGGATAACCAAGAGTAAAAAGAGAGACAAAAACAAGATGACATATGAAAACCAAAGAATAAAATGGAGAAAGTAAATAGTGTGTTTACAATAATATCATTGAATGTGAATGGATTAAACTCCCTCAAAAGATACAGGCTGATAGAATGGATAAAAAACATGAGCCATGCATAAGCTGCTTACAAGAAAATCACCTTAGACCCAGGGATACAAACCGGCTGAAAGTGAAAGGTTGGAAAAAGATACTCCATGCAAATAGTAACCAGAAAAGAGCAGGGGTAGCTATACTAATATCAGACAAAATAGACTATAAATGCAAAAAAAGTTATAAGAGATACAGAAGGCCATTATATATTAATAAAAGGGACGATCCACCAGAAAGATGTTAACGGTCATAAATATCTACGCATCTAACCAGGGTGCCCCAAAATACATGAGACAAACTCTGGCAAAACTGAAGAGAGAAACAGACATTTCTACAATAATCGTTGGAGACTTCAACACCTCCCTCACATCATTAGATAGAACAACTAGACAGAAGATCAACAAGGAAACAGAGAACTTGAACAATATGATAAACAAGTTAGACCTAACAGACTTATGCAGAACACTGTACCCAAACTTAGTGGGTTATACATTCTTCTCAAGTGCCCATGGATCTTTCTCCAGGATAGACCACATGTTGGGTCACAATACAGCTGTCAATAAATATAAAAAGATTGAAATTATACAAAGCATTTTCTCGGCTCATAATAGAATGAAACTAGAAATCAATAATAGGCAGGAAAAAAGTAAATTCGCAAATGTGTGGAGACCATGGTACCAGCATGAATCTGAAGCAATAACAACATACTCCTAAATAATCGGTGGGTCAAAGAAGAAATTGCAAGTGAAATCAGTAAATATATTGAGACAAATGAAAATGAGAACACAACATATCAAAACTTATGGGATACAGTGAAGGCAGTCTTGAGAGGGAAATTTCTAGCCCTAAATGCCTATATTAAAAAACAAGACAGAGCTAAACTCAAAGATTTAACTGACCAACTAGAGAAACTAGAAAAATAAAAGCGAACCAATCTCAAAGCAAGCAGAGGGAAAGAAATAATAAAGATTAGAGCAGAAATAAATGAAAACAAGAACAGAAAAACAATAGAGAAAATCAACAAAACCAAAAGCTGGTTCTTTGAGAAGATCAATAAAATTGACAAACCCCTAGCTAGACTAATAAAGAAAAAAAGAGAGAAGATGCAAATAAATACAATCAGAAATGAAAGGGGGGAAGTTACAAATGACCCCGTGGAAATAAAAAGGATCATAAGAGGATATTATGAGAAACTATATGCCAACAAACTAGACAACCTAGATGAAATGGACAAATTTCTAGAAACGCACAACCAACCTACACTGACACTACAAGAAATACAAGAACTTAACAAACCAATCACATTTAAGGAGATTGAATTCGTCATCAAATATCTCCCAGCAAAGAAAAGCCCAGGACCAGATGGCTTCAGAGGTGAATCCTTACACTTTTAATGTAACTTTTTTGTAATCTAAAACCTCTTTAAAAATAAAGTTTATTCAATTTAAGCAATTAAAAACTCGATTACAAATATCATCATGGATATTAAGTATTAGAATCTATAATGATGACAAGTCCTCTTAGCATTCATTCTTCCTTTTATGATACTATTAGACCCTTGAGGTGGTCCTGCTTTGACAACATGATTAAAAATATTGCTCTTTACACTACCATTTTCAAGGCTAGAACACTCTGCAATCTTTGCTGCTTTGCCAGGCTGAATTGCTAGTAAGCCAGTTAGCCAATCCATTCTCAAATGTAGGAAGGCCAAATAAAAGTGAAATTCATGAATCTGTGAAAATTCAGATTATAAACCATACAAACAGGGGCTTTTTCTAGCCTCATAAAAAAACCTTGAAATGAACAAGAAAATTAAATCTGTTATCACGTCTCAGAATTCACCCACCTGAAGCATTCCCTACTACTTTCTGTTGGGGCCCTCACTATCCATAGAGTTCCCACCCACCAGACATGGGGAATAATAAGTGGCTCTTTGGCCAGAATGAGTACTTTTATAAGGACAGATAGATTGAATCTAAGAAGAGGAAAACCTTTGAGATTTAGGAATATCTTTTGCTACCTGATGCCAGAACACTGTAACCCACGTGGGGTTACAAAAATATCTATGGCCTCTCAACACAGAAATTGTGACTGATCTGCAAATAAGGTTGTTCTTGTTGTTTTTCTTTATTAAATTTAAGTTACCAAGTATGATGCAATGGGATATGTATATTCATATAATTATTCATTCATATGAATTATTATTAATATTGACATTCATTCATAGTCATTCAATGAATTAATCATTCATATAAAAAGTTATATTGTCTTACATTAGTACTATTATCTATTTATTTAAATTCAGGGTATACATCCATTATAAATTATGACAATTAAAACCTTTGTATGAATCTTTGCTGGACTGTAAAATGCCCATATTTAAGCTATGTGTTTTTAGTTTGGCACTTCACCACCATATATATGAGAAAAACATTGACACACCTTGGATACACCATTTATTATATGGCAACAGAGAGTTAGAGTAGGAAGTTGTGTGCTTACAAATTTAACACTTGTTGATTGGTTAATTAAGGGTGAATATCATACTTACTTGTTGAGATTTGTGCAATGAAGGTATACTCGAAGTTTGCTTCTTTCTGGACCTTTCACACTTGCCATTAATACATTGGTGCCCACAAGTTTTTTGAACAGAAGAGATAACCAGTAATCCTAGTTGGAGAGGCCAAAGATTGGATGTTGTTTTTTTTATAAAAAAAAAACAAAAAAACAAAAAACACAGTTGCAAGAAAATAATTATCCTATGAAGAATGTGACCATTATCCTAGAAAGAGTTAAACAGCATTTGTCATTTTGGTCCATGGTACCAGCATGAATATGAAGGCAATAGCTTGTGTGCTGCTTTTAACCCTGGGGACCTATGTTTCAAAAATTCAAAGGGCCACACCCTCTAGGAGATATATTTTAAAACTGCTTTCTACTACTCAGAGAGAGAGAGAAAGTTTAAATATTATTAGTTGTTCTTTATCTAAGAACTCAAAACAAAGCCCAAAGCATAACTTTTAGATACATACACCCCCACACAAGAAGATAAGTTTTTAAAATAAAACTTTCGTCTCTTTACAACACTAAAATAATTTCCTTTAAAACCTAATAATCCCTCTAACAAAATGGGTCAAGGCAATGATCATCAATAGCTATTAATGTCAAAAAGAGAGAGACAAGCAGACATTATGTGTCTCTTGATGGAAGTACACAACATTACCTATAAAGAATTCTTGCAAAAACATAAATAAATAAAAATAAAAGCTGAATTAGTCTCTAAATCAAACTACCAGTTACAGGAAATACAGGGGATGGACACCACAGGAAGAAATTTAGCAAAATCCAGAATGTGGGAAACTCTGTAGGGCAAATTACATGGTCTCTTTAAGTAATAAATTGTTAGGGGGAAAAAACAAGAGAGGGAGGAAGAATTGAAAGATTAACATACTTGAATGTCATTAACATGGCTACCTAAGACATCCCCTGAAAGAAATCTCCCCAGAGATTCAGTAAATAAAAGGACAAATCCCACTTGCTTAGAACTCTAAATGATAGTAGAAACTGGAAAAGGACTCCACAAATGCTGAATCAAAGAAAAAGAAAAATATCAGGAAATTTCCATCCTGGACCCACTGGTCCACTTCCCTCCACATCACTTGGTTCTGAGCAGCTTGGGAGTTGCTCAGAGGCAGTGGCTCTCTCACTGGGGACCCAGACTATAGAAACAATCATAGCAGTTAGTTAGAATCCCATGTATATCCAGGTACAGGAACCCAAGTTCACAGAGACACAGGGCAGAACACAAGCCACTGAAGAGTGCTGCATACAAAAGGGTCCCTGGAGTGGGTGTGGGGGAGACCACAGTAGAAAAGCTGGCAAGTGGTGTACTTACTCAATCCAGTTTCTGTTGGCTGGACCACCTAAATGAAAAACAAACTTTTCTGGATTTACTTTCTGGATTGATCCCATCAGACTCCCTGGAGCAGGATACCCTAACAGGGTAAGAAACCAGAGGCTGAAAAGCCTCACAAAGAAAAAAAAAGGGGGGGGGGTTGTTTAAACTGATCTGCTGTAAAACAGGAGGGTCCCAGAACTGGAAAGTGTAAAGAAAATGTGGCACTGAATAAAATCACAGGAGCTGAGGAGAAAATCCTGCACAAAAACAAACATAACAGATCACGATTGCCAGAGAAGGAAAGAAGGAAAGGAAACTTTCCCCTGGAAGTGAATCTATTGTACAAAAAGTACAATCTTAAAAATTGTACCACATATCCAGGGCAAGAATCAGATGAAGAAGCGCAGAGAAAATCTGATCTGTTAAACATGGACTATTCTAAAGGTATAGAAAAAATTGGGGGGATGGGGGTGGCTGTGGCTCAAATGGTTGGGCATCCGTCTCCCATATGGAAGGACCTGGGATCGATCCCCAGTACTTCCCGATAAAAAGAAAAGAAGAAATATAGAAGGCACGCTGTCAGGCCCCGCAAGCAGGTGAGCCCCCAAGCCCCACCGAGCCCCACAGCAAAATGATGACGTAACAGGAGAGTGACACAAGGGAGACCCAAGATGAGATGTGCCAAAAAACCAGGAAATGAGGTGGTGCAGGTGGCAGAATGCCTCTTTCCCACATCAGAGGTTCCCAGGATCAAATCCCAGTGAAGACAGGAAGAGAAGGATGAGAAGAGAGGGCAGAAAACAGACACAGAGAATTGCCCAGCGAACGGACACAAAACAGCAAAAACAGGGGAGGGGGTTAAAATGGATGAAAGCAAAAATAAATAAATAAATCTTAAAAAAAAAAAAGTTGGACCAAGCATCAAAGAAGAGCTTTAACACAAAGCCAATCAAGAATAACAACAACAAAAAAACCTAGACAAGAGGGAGAAACAGACTTTCAGAGTTAACTCATCAAGATAATCAGATGCCTAGACATCAGCAAAACATTATAAGCCATACTAAGAAAAAGAAAGATATGACTCAGTCAAGGGAACAAATTAGAACTGCAGAAGAGACACAGAATTTGGAACAACTAATCAAAGAAGATCAAACAAATCTCTTAAATCAATTCAAGGAGATGAAGGAAAATATGGATAAAGAGACAAAGAAGAAAATGTGCGAGCATAAAGAATTTGAAAGAATAAAAAGAAACATAACAGAAATTATGGATGATGAAAAACAAAACAGCAGAAATTAAAACTACAGTAAAGGCATACAACAGCAGATTTGAATTGGCAGAAGAAAGAATCAATGAACTAGAAAACAGGACAATCAAAATCACACAGTCAGAAAAACAGAAGGGGCAGGCGGCAGAAAGAATATTTAAGGAAATAATGACCAGAAGTTTTCCAACTTTCATGATAGACATAAACATACATTTCTAAGAAGCACAATATACTCCAAACAGAATAAACCCTAATAGACTGACTCTAAGATAAATACTAATCAGAATGCCAAATGCCAAAGATAAAGAAAGAATTCTGAAAGCAGCAAGAGAAAAGCAATCCACATACAAGGGATCCTCAATACAACTAGATGCCGATTTCTCATCAGAAACCATGGAGGCAAGAAGGCAGTGGTATGATATATTTAAGGTAGTGAAAGAGAAAAACTGCCAGCTAAAAATTCTTTATCCAGCAAAACTATCCTTCAAAAATGAGGGAGATTTTAAAATATTCACAGAGTTAATAAATAAAAGACCTGTGCTACAAGAACTACTAAAGGGAGTTCTGCAGGTTAAAAGGAAAGATAGGAGAGGGTGGCACGGTGTAGTGTGAAGAAATGAAGATCTTCAGTAAAGATAACTAAAAGAATAAATGCAAAACCTAATATTACTGTATCCTCAATATACAACTCTACTCTTGAATTCCTCTTGTAAGAGTCAGAATACAATTGAACAAGAAAAGGCATATTTCTTGATAATGGATGTACAAAATATAAACAGGTATGTGGGACAAAAACAACAGAAAGAGGGGACAGAGGGGTATGGAAGCAGAGAACATGTATGCTATTGAAGCTAAGTTGGTATATTGTCAAATTAGTAGCTTATAGAGGTAGGTTGTATAATACAAACCCCAGGGTAACCACAAAGAAAGTATTTTAAAATATACATAAATAAAAATGAGTAAGGATCAGTTAGATACATGAAAAATGATCAACTATACAGAAAGGAGGTTGCAATAAAGGAAAAGAGAGAAGAAGAAGAAGAGAAAAAAACCATGACGTATAAAAACCAAATGACAAAATGGCTGACGTAAGTACTGCCTTTACAGTTATAACACTGAATGTTAATGGATTAAAATTCCCAATCAAAAGACACAGATTGGGGAAGCAGATGTAGCTCAACCCCTTGGGCACCCGCCTACCACATGTGAGGTGCTGGGTTCAGATCTCAGTGCCTCTTAAAAGAAGACGAGCAGATGCCACCTCCTGCTGCAATGAGCTAGACACTGCCTCCCACCACAACAGGCTTAGAAGCCACCTTCCACAGCAATGAGCTAGAGTCCACCCCCACTGCAACAAGCAGATGCCACAAGCCAGCAGACGCCCCAGTCTGCAGGGAATGGATGTGGCTCAGGCTCTTGGGCACTCTCCTCTCATGTGGGAGGTCCCTGGTTTGGTTCCAGGTGCCTCCTGGAGAAGGCAAGCAAACAATGAGCAGACAAATGAGAGAACCAACTGGGGGAGGGGGACGATAAATAAAGAAAAATAAAGTAAATAAAATAAATCTTAAAAAAAAAAAAAAAAAAGACACAGATTGGCTAAATGAGTGAAAATGCATGATCCAACTATATGCTGTTTACAAGTGACTCACTTTAGACCCAAAGACACAAATAGGTTGAAAGTGAAAGGTTGGAAAAAGATATTCCATGCAAATAGTAACCATCAAAGAGCTGGGGTAGTTATACTAATATTGGATAAAATGGACTTTAAGTTAAAAGTTGTTATAAGAGACAAAGAAAGACATTATTAATAAAAGGGGCAATCCATTAAGGAGAAAGAACAATCATAAATATTTGTGCACCTAACCACAGTGCACAAAACTACATGAGACA
>JAQZBX010042640.1:0-21944 GCA_029593785.1 Cabassous unicinctus
TCCTTCCTCTTTGTGCTTAAAAATGTTACATTTAAATGTTTTTACAGTGGAAGTCATTATTTCTTCCCACACTCCTTGAAAAGTCTTGGGGCATCTGTGGCTGACCCCATCCAATAGACAACTGAATCCACCCCCAACACACATACAGCTGCTTTATCTTCCACCTGCTCATGGAAAGCTTCTCTTCTAAATTAAATTCCCTCCTTTTCTTGGCCACACAGGGCCCTTCTCCTGGGGGTCTTCTACAAAAAAGTGCCCATCAACCACAGGATGCCTTGGCAGCTCCCAGACAATGAACAGGAAAATGCTGATCTGCTTTGGCCAGCAGAGGGAGCTCTAGGGCCACATGGTCATGCTCTTCCCTGTCAGCCAAGGGGCTGTCTTGGTGGCTCTGACTGGTTCCAATTAGCTCCCTGATGCCCAGGCCAGTTAATTCTGGTCAACCATAACTTCCTGATGTGTCCACTAGGGTCTTTCATTCTTCCAGGCCTCATGATAACCTGAAATGGCTTTGATTCTTTTAATATGGGATAGAAGAATGGATGGTAAGGGAGGAAATCATTTTCATTAAATTAGGATTCATTACCCACACTTGCCTGTGAGCCACACTCTTCTATTTCCATGGTGATAGAAAGAAATTGGAGCTTCGAGCTTAGAAGCCTGAAGCAACAACTCTCCTCCTCTGCTGAATGACTCTGACCTGTCTCTTCCCCTCCCTTGGTGTCTTGTTTCTTCACATGGAAAATGGGAAAGAAGATCTAGACTTTGGTCTTTCTTAGGAATAAGTGGGGTCTCTGGAAACAGCTTAATAAAAGCAATTTGTGAAAGTGAAGTGCTATCCAAATATTTATTCACAGAGTTCATAAGGTCAAATGAAAGAAAGGTTTATATTATGTTGAAAATTAAGATAGCAATTTCAAAATGTATTCTTGAGAGGTCTGAGGGTTCTTTAAAATGAGCTTTTTACCAACCTGACTCCATTCTCAGTCCATTCCCACTTGTCCTATATGAGTGTGTGTGCAAATTTTCTTGTATTTGGGTGATATTCAGCATATTTAATCCTTACCAATCAGAATACATGTAGGCCCTAGAGGTGGAGCAGGGGCTGTCAAAATAAAACTTGCACCAGACAATGTGCAACAGGCAAGGAGGACTTTACTCATTGCTACCCTGGTAGGGGAGAGAAAGAAAAAACTCTGGTGAGGCACAGGCAAGCATGTTCTGTAGAGGCTAAGGGTGGGTGAGCAGAAATCCTGGGAAGACTGGAGGGGGTTGTCATGCCTGGAGAGAGGGATTTACTGAGGCTGCTGCCATGAGGACACCTTGATGTGGAGGGTTTTCCTCAGGACTGAAGGGGCCACCTGGACTTCAGGAAGCCTGGAGGAGAGGAAGAGGGATAGAAGGAACTGCATGGTTAGGGGCCTCTCAGTCCCAGGGCGGCATAAAGGCTTGAGTGAGGGGGAGCTGGGAGAGGAAGATTGGGGGCATGTGTGAGATTTAGAAATGCTAGGGTCTGAGAGTATCTTTTTATCTTTGTTTTCCTTTATTCTGGGAGGCTTTTCTCTGCAGTCCAAGAGCTAGAAGATTGAGGTAGTCAGGACAGGGGTGGGAGTGGAGAGGGGCACCCAAGGAGCTAGGCTGGCTGTTTGGTCAAGAGAAAGAAAACCAGTCTTGGTTGGGGTCCTGAGGCCCGCTGCTGTGAAGTATGAACCTTTTAGGTACCAGATCATAGGGAGGTCCTGGGGCCCCAAAGAAAGGGCCGAGGAGTCTAGTGTAGTACTTGGGCGACTCAAGGCCATGGCAGTTTACCAACCAATGCTTGAGTAGTGTCACCATCCTGCTGTTTTGCAAGTTCTGACAAAGACTTTTTCTTACTTGTGGCAGACTCATGACTTCAAACAGCTTGCCTAGAAGCTCAGGGTAATGAGAAGACTCTCTCTGAGCTCTGCACAAAATACAGGAGGGGTCATTCCAAGGAGTGGGGTGAGGGTGGGGATGAATTTGGTCAAGGGAAAAGGCCAGAGCCAGGGACACAGCAACTCACCTGACTGCTTCCCCCAATTCCTCCAGTCTCTGAAAGCCCCTGAGTATTTCTTTTCTTTTTCTTTTTTTTTTTTCATATATATTTTAAAAGATGCTTAGATTACATAGATGTTACACAAAAATTACAGGGATGGAAGAAATCCCCTGAGGATTTCTGAAAACCATCAGTGAATATGCAGGTGTTTGTCTATTTCACAAGCTGTCCAGGCCCAACTCAAGGCAAATAATATTATGGACTTCCAGTATTGACTTAACTTTTTTTTAAATTGAGCTGTAATTAACATGCCATAACATCAGCCTTTTAAAGTGCCATATTCAGTGCTTTTAGTATATTCATAAGGCTGTAACATCATAACCACTATCTAATCCCAGGATATTTTCATCAATTCCAAATGAAATCCTGGACCCAATAGCAGTCCCTTCCCCCACGCACCCTCAGCCCTGACCCAGCAAACACTAATCGATCATGTGTGTCTGGATTTGCCTAATGGTGATCCTTCATATAAGTGGAATCCTACAAGTGGCCTCTAGTGTCCGGCTTCTTTCATTTAGCATAATGTTCCTCAGGTGCCTCACCTTCTAGCATATGTCTGTACTTCATTATATCTTAAGGCTGATAATACCCCATTGTATAGATAGACCATTTTCTCCTTTTCCCTTCAAAATTTGATGGGCATTTGAGTTGCTTGTACTTTTTGGTTATTATGATTCCAAACTTGTCCCAGATTTGGCCAGAAGGCCTTCCAGTTGGCTCCTGCCATGGTTTGACTCCACCTGAAGGCTTTTGCCTTCCATGCTCTGCAGTACACCATGATTGTCAGGTTCCTCTCACACATTTCTTGGCCAAGACCTGGGCCCACACATACCTCCTAGGTGCCCTCTTTACTTTTCATGGAAAATAGTATTTAGAGACCACAATCTGAGCATTGGTGGTGGATGCTGTGACTAGATTTTCTTTACTTATAGGCCTGATCAATAAAGAAAGCTAGAAACTCTGTTATTTACAAAGAGTATGAATTAGTTCAGACATATTTCCTAATTAAAATGTAAGAGTATAGTGTTTTACTTCCCTGATAAATCATACTGAAGTGGACTTGCAGGCCACAGCTACGGCAGACAGGAGCCTGGTGCAGGGTCCTGGGGCTCTGAGTTTTGCCAGGGGTTACACCTTTAGCTCCTGAAATGAGGAAGCCAGGGAAGGGCACAGGGTTAGCTCAGGACAGAACCTGTCACCACCTGGACAGAAAGCCATTCAGTAATTTAATTTATGGTGAAGTGTGTCTGCAAAACTGTGGTCCTCAGTCCCAGTGGCATACACTACCCCATCAGGTCTTATCTTTCAACCACTCCCCACAGGAATTCCCAACACCCCACTGATATAAACAAAGCACAAGTTATGGACCATGGATGCAGTCATCCCAGGGGAGTGCAATCTTTAAGGGCTCAGAGCCAAACTCCTCTGAGGACAATCAGTAGCAACACAACTGAGAGTGTAAATGTAGATCCCTGAGATGGTGGACCTCAAACCACATGGCCCAAGACTTCACCTTGACCCACAGAAAAGTGTGTGTGGAGTCTCTGATTACAAGGAATAAGTATTCTTCTCTGGGTATTCAAAGCCCATGGGTGATGCCTCAAGGCCCCAGCCAGGGAGGAGAGGCCACCAGGTACCCACAGAGAAGCCAGGGCCTGCCAGAGATTTTCTAAGTTAAGAAATTGCACAAGTAATGGCAGGGCAGTGGGAAGCACTAGTTCATAGGGAGCAGTAGTGTTTATGAAACCAGACCCAGCTGGAGCCTGAAAAGCTGCATCTCAATCCCCCCAGTACCCTCATAAGGAAAAGGAATGCAGTGTCAGTGATAAGGATCCCAAAGCATGAAATCCAAGGTAAAGATTTGACCATGGAGCCTAGAGAGTGATTGAGGATGCAAAGTTCTGCTCCCCATGGACAAGGTGCTAATAATCTTCCTCTGTCCTTTTCCTTTCCACATTGGAAGCTGTGTTCTTATTTTATCTATGACTAGTGCTGATATAAATCTAGAGTTTGCTCTTGAAAACTACAAGTTCCTATTTGGTGCTTAAACAAAACCTCAGCCAAGAAGCAGAAAATATCCTTCCTCCAAAGTGGTGGAAAGGCAGCCACTGCCCTGTCTGAGATCAGGAAATGGTCCTTGTGAATGGAAGTACCTTCAACATCTAAATCCCATTAGCCCGCATGGGTGGTCTCTGCTCCTTCTAGTTGTATTGATACTGAAATGCACAATTGCTCGGTGAAAGAGGATTTCTGTGTTTGCTTCAGTAAGCCAGGGAAGGGTGGCTGGCTCTTTTCTCTTCTTTTTTCTAAAATAAACTGATGACTCTGCATGATTTCTTATTTGGATGAGCAAAATGAGAGGCTTCAACTCAATTCAATTAACACAGTAAATGAAAGAACCAATCATTAACTCTGAGGATGTAGTTGAAACAAGATTTTAATAATAAAATATTCACATCTAACATTTACTGTTTATAATAAATATTGCCCTTTCTCTCTCTCTCTCTCTCTCTCTCTCTCTATATATATATATATATATACACATTTTGCTTTTTCTTCATAAATTTAAATGCTTTCCAATCTCACCAAAATCCTCCTTCTGACTGACCATGTTTAGCATAGTCTCATAAAGTTCCAGAGACAGTGGGCTGTGGCCCTTACAGTGGCATGAGATTTGAGAAAACTGGGACCGAGCTTGGCCCCTTTTCACTCACTCAGGGAAGAGTTAGCTCAGTGAAGAGTGTATCTCCACCCACTTCTGAAGAGTGAGGGGAAAGGGGTGGGAGTGAGCAAAGACTCCTCACTCCTGAAAAAGGTTAGTATGGGGGGAGGCTGTACTGGGAACCCTGGAATGTCATGGATGTCATCCAAGGGCTCCAGGTGAGAACTTCAGTGGTATCCTAAGTGAGTGAGTGGTCACAGGAGCAGGTGTGTAACATGGCAGCTCGGCCAACCTCTGTGCAGTGGGGCTGGGGTGGCTCCATCTGCATGGCCCATCCAGGATCTGGCTTCTGCTCACATTTTTAAGGCCACCATTGTGGTCAGACACTGTCATCACTTCTAGGTCACCTCAGCAGCCCCTCACTGGCTGGTGTCTACATACACTGGCCCAACCTCCACTTTGAGGCCAAAGGTCACCTGCAGTCCCTGTTCTGCTCTGACCCTCCAGTGAGCTGTCCATCAGCTCACAGGGCCTGATGTACCCAGCTCCCAACACCTCTCTGATCTCGGCTCTTCCCCTTGACCCCTGCTACTTCACCCTGGCCTGCAGTCTCTCCCTCTGGCCAGCCAAGAACATGTCTCCCTGGGTCCAGCAGGCTGTCCCCTCCTCCTCCTCTTTGAGGCTGCCTCAGAGAGCCTTTCCCAGGCCTTCCTTGCTCAGCGTGCCAGCCTCAGCCCCTATGTCCACCATCCTGAGCCCTGATTGCCATCAAACTTACATTCTTCCTGCCTCTGGAGGGGGCTGTCTGTCCTTCCCCAACCACTAGGAAGTCTGCTCCAGGATGGCAGGGAGGGAACATGTCATTCCTTATGTGTCTACTGCTTGAACTACTGAGAGACCCGAGGGGATGCCCACACGCCCGGCTCACCAGAATGTTCTTGTACTTGTCATTATCCTCAAGCAGGCTGACATGGGTGATGCAACAGTCACCCATGTGCCATTTATAGAGTGGCCTTGTGTCACGGCACTTGTGGCTGGTTTGGGTGGCCTTGGGTTTGATGGATGACGAGGAAGAGGATGTTCCTCTGGATGCTGATGTGACAATGGAGGATTTCTGTAATGAGGCAGAGGTCGACTGCTCCAACTGGGTGGCAGCTAGATCAGCAGAAGGCCTGGGGGCTCAGGGCACCCCAGGGCTTCGTGAGAAGCTCCAGGAGGCTCTAGAAGTACTGTAGGTGTCAACAATCCTCGACCTCTTTGTGGGCTTGGAGAGGGCGAAGCCCACAGAGGAGAGGGAGTATGAGGGCGAGGGCCAACTTCAGAAGAGGTGAGCAGTCACCTTCTTTTCCTGGCCATCTTTGGACCCTGGGACATGGTCCAGGTGGAATGTCACCTTAGAACTTGAGAAGCCAGCCACATCTTTGTGACATGAGTCAGCTGCATCCCCATTATTGAAGTCACGGTGCTTGTGGCTGGCCCAGGTGGCCTTGGGTTTGCTGGATGATGAGGAAGAGGATGTTCCTCTGGATGCTGATGTGACAATGGAGGATTTCTGTGATGATGCAGAGGTCGACTGCTCCAACAGGGTGGCAGCTAGATCAGCAGAATGCCTGGGGACTCGGGGTACCCCAGGGCTGCTTGAGAAGCTCCAGGGGGCTCTAGAAGTACTGTAGGTGTCAACAATCCTCGACCCCTTTGTGGACTTGGATAGGTCCAAGGCCACACAGGAGAGGGAGTGTGAGGGCAAGGGCCGACATGAGAAGAGGTGAGCAGTCACCTTTGTTTCCTGGCCATCTTCAGACTCTGGGACGTGCTCCAGTGGATTTTCACATTAGAGCTTGAGGAGCTGGCCACATGTATGTGAGGTGGGTCAGCTGCATCCCCGCTGCAGAAGTCAGGGCCACACTGGAGCTACACACTGGAGTGGGGGGTGTTGCTACCACTGGACTCAGTGTCTGGGGCCTGGCAGCTGGAAGGATGGGTCAGCTTACCTTGGGGGCCTCCCCGGGGTTGCAACCAAACTTCTGCCTTGCTACTACTGCACCTGCTTAGTGCTCTGCCCATCTAAAGGAGCCAGTGGGCTTTGACTGCCTTAAAGATCATGCAACATCACCCCATTTCACAGAAGAGGAAACAGGCCCAGAGATTGGGTGACTCTCCCCAGTCAAAGGCTTGGTCAGGTTTGGAGTGCTAAACTGTCAGGCTCTCCAAACCCATGCTTATCCTGAAGCTTTCCTGAGTCCTGAACCAGCCCACACTTGCCCACCCTGGATGGGGAACTCACTTTTCACTCCAAGACTTGAGGCCTTCTGGGTGGTGTTTGTCCATGAAGCTCTTACTGGCTGACTGGGATGGGGGCTCCAGCTCACAAGACAGGTGGTAGCTACAAAGTGGACAGAGTGGTGGCTGTGAGGCTCCTGAGAACCACACCTCAAGGTTCCCTCCCAGTGTCCACAGAGGAGTTGGCATTTGGGTGCCCCAGAATCTTCAGACAGCAGGTCCTATGCTGACTCAGGAGACAGCAGGGTGATCCTGCCCCTACAGTTGCCAGATCCAGTCCTGATATCACCTATCAATTTCTCTGAGCCACTCCAAGGCCCCAAACCAGGCCGCAAATTGCTCATTGGGCACAAGGGAGTCATAGCAGCAGCCTGCTTGGAGCTCTGGAGTTCAGTGATCATCTGGTATTCCTGGGGCCAGAGGGAAGGAAGAGGCATTGCCATGGCCTGGGTGGGTTTACTGGGTGGGATGGGGGCCAGTGGCTGGTTTTGCTCCTGTGGGTACCCCACTCTTCCACTCTTTTCCAGGCTTTAGCTGCCCTTAGGGCTCAGTTCACATAGCTCACCTCCAGTAAGGCATACTTCATCCCACATATTACCCCCACCCCATATATAGCCCCCACCCTCCAGAAGAAGGGGTCAGCCATGTCTTTTCTCCTCAAACTCTCCCCATCAATCTAAGAGGAAGTTGTATGCAGCTTGGGGTGCCCTGCCCAGAAGGGTCCCTGTTTTGCATCCCCTCCCCCCAACACCACCCCCACAGTGATGGCCACAGCTCCTTACCTTCCTCCTTTCATCAAAATTGACCATCCTCCCCTGGAAGGCAGAGAGTTTGCATCCATCATAAAGAGGCCCCCATCCATTGCCATGCCCATCGTCCCTGAGTCCCTGTCACACTGAATATCTGCAGAGTTAAACATGAACAGAGCAGCCCATACCAGGAATGGAGCCTGGCAGACGTCTAGGTGCCAGGAGTGGGGACCAGGAGTGTAGACAGAGAAACCTTCCACTCCCAGGCTATGAAGACAATGGAGAGTTGGCTCCTTGGACCAGCCTCCTTTTACTCGTCTGAAAGGTGGCAATGACACCACAGCTCCCAGGGCAGCTGTAAGGCTCTCAGGAGATGTGGTGTCCCCACTGGTGAGTGCTCAGGGCTCAGGGAGTGGACTTCTCCTCCCAAGTGTCAGGGTTCCTTTCCCACCCTCCCCTGGCCCCCAGGTTCACTTACATTCAGATAATCCTGCATGGCATAGTCCACCATCAAAAATTGAGTGAGGAATGTCCCCAGGCATGGGACAATGCCCTGGATGACACTCTGTGGCATTGGGTGGGGTGGGGGTGAACACAAGCTCTCAGGTGCCCCCAAGACCCCTCCCTCAAAAATCCTCAGTCTCAGACCCCTAGGACCAACATCTTTCACCTGGGACAGACTCAGACACTTAGCTGTCACCCTAAAGATCCCTCCCAGTTTCCAAGGACCCCAAACCCCCTTGCAGTTACCTCCCAGCACTGCCTTTTCTAAAATCACGGTCCACCATCCAATCCACCCTGATTCAGCTCTTCCAGGCTCTTGCTCTGGCTGGCCGCATCTAGTTCCCACTGGATTTCCACAGCTCACTGCTCAAAATGTTCCAGGGGAGGGGAAATTGAAGGGAGGCTTTCCAGGCTCATTGGCCCAGGAAGGATGGGCTTGAGGAGGGTCTCCATCCTGACTTGGAGGCCACCCCATCCCGACCCTCCTGGCCTCAGGCACACTCACTCTCTCCTGCTGCTGGTGCTTTTGGGTTCTTTTGGGGTTCCTCTCCAGGGTGGTAAACTTGGAGAACTCCTCCTGGCAAGGTTGAAGAAAAAGTCAGTAAGGCCCTCCACCCCTCATCTATCTTCCCTGGGGTCTTGGACACCTGGACCAAGTGGGCAGGTGGAAATCTGCTGCTATCACATGCCTGATGTCTCTTGCATGATCTTGTGCAGGAAGACTGGCCTCCCTGAGCCTGTTTGTTCATATGTGATCTGAGGACAAAGACATGACCACCCTCATCAGGAGTCCAGAAGCCTCAGTGTTGCATGCTAGTGAGGATGCTCTGGCCATCACGCTATCCACTTCAGAGTCACAGGAACACTCAGCCATGTTCCTTTTCCCCATTGAACCTCACCACCTCACCATGAGGGCAGCACCACTGAATGGCCATGCCTCTTTTCCATGTAAGGACACAGAGGCCCAAGATGGTGTCAACTTGTACTGATTCACTCAGGGCATTGGAAGACAGGCTGCTCCTTCCACATGGAGGCCTTGTCTGAGCTGTCGTCACCCCATCACCCACCACTACTAACTGGTGTCTGGTTCTCCAAGCCTCAGAGTGTGGGGTGGGGCCTTGTGTCATCCCAGCAATGGAGTTTGAGGATGGGGTGTCTCTGGAGGCCTAGTTGAGTCATTCCTTTCTGCCCCATCCAGCAAGATTGGAGACTCAAAAACCTGCCCAAAACTATACCAAAGTCATCCGCTGCCCCGGGGTCCACACAGGAATTGGTCTTCATGGTGCCAGGTCTGATTGTCCAGGTACGGTGGGGGCTGCCAGAAGTACTGAGCATTGAAGTTTGCTTCCTTTTTTATGTGGAAGTTTCTAGTTATGTTCCAGAAGGACCACGATGGTTTCCTGTCTCCCACATATTTCTCATAGCTCTCTGGCACACATGTCATTCATAACATGGCAGTTATGAGACCTCCTGTACAGATGGAGACTTCTCATACTGCCAGTTCAAAATCTCCTCCTGGAACATTCCAGCCACCTCCACTACATCCAAGAACTACAGCATACTGCCCTATGACTGCCCACCACCTGCCCACAAAACAAACATCCCACTTCATCTTCATCCAGAATAGGCCAGACTGGATGATTTTAAAGAAGTTTTCAGTGAAAAACTAACAACCCCATCTCCTGAGCCCTTACCCCTAGGCCCCTCTTTACCTTGATGATCAGCTAACTGCTCTCTGAGTAGTTGTTCTCATTTAAGGAAGTTTCATACAGAATCGGAAAGAGGCAGAAGCTGTCCCTGGGGGAGGGCAAGAAGGAAGGAGAAGGAGGGAGTGGGTGGGAGGGTATAAACCCAACCCACTTTATTTTAGGCTCCTGGACTGCCTGGGTGGGTAGTGCTGAAACTGGATGGCTCTAGGTGCTGCAGGACATTGTTTTACTTGTGAGCTGAGCTCTCAGGTGTGCACAACAGGGACCCCCATTCTCATTTCATGCTCAGCTGGTTTTGATACCTGTAGATTTCAATTGGACAGAGTGTGTTGCTGAGAAGCAAACACTTGACATTTTCCCATTTGGCTCAACTCTGTAACTGACAGAGGAGAGAACCAGGGCTGAGGCAGAACAGCTGACCTCAGGTCATGTGGAGAACTAGATCCCCACCCCACCTGGCCCCTGCCCAGGAGCTGCTACCTCCCAGGCTACTTGATGGGAGATGCCCAGGCCTGTGGGGTCCCTGGTCTGACCTTCTGTCCCCTGGAAAGAGGTCTGCCCACCTGGAAACTTCCTCCCATGCCTTCTTGAGATGGTGAATTGAGTGGCTTTTGAGAACAGAGAGGATGGCAAAGAATGAGGAGAAATTGTTGAGGATTTGACATTCCAGGTGAGGGAGAAAGAATGAGCCATGAGGTGTGGTCTGAGTGCCCCCTTTCTCCAGCTTCAGCCCCTTCAGCTGACATCTCCCCTCTTGGATGAGTCAGACACCCAGGGAGACCCAGAGGGCACACTGTGGACCCACGGAGGGACACCCACACTCAACCTGTGGGAGAAGTCTGGGTCATTACTGATGATAGTGTAGGGCTGAGCTATAGACGATCGAGGACCTCTAGTCCTGAGAGCCAGTAAGAACAGACAGGGATTCCAGGACCCAGAAAGGGTGCCCTGGGCATACCCTGGCCATGTTGATCCATTGTTCCACCACCCTGGCTCTGTCCAGAGTCTTCCTGCTCTGGTCCCTGAGGCAGGTGGAGATAACACTGTTGGTCACACTGTTTAACTGTGTGAGGATTGCATGGAGGGTGGGTGTCACGTGCTCCTTGCACTTTTTGTTGTGCTGGGACCAGATGGAGCCCAGGCAGTGATAAGTCACCACCTTCTTGAACAGCTCCTGGGAAGGAGATGTCAGCCAGTTCTGCACCCATGCAGCTCAGATT
The DNA here is from genome assembly GCA_029593785.1 of Cabassous unicinctus. Classification (NCBI taxonomy): domain Eukaryota; kingdom Metazoa; phylum Chordata; class Mammalia; order Cingulata; family Chlamyphoridae; genus Cabassous; species Cabassous unicinctus. The sequence goes on from JAQZBX010042640.1 coordinate 11,202, forward strand.
CCACAGGCTCTCTGGACCCAGGCCAGGGTCAGGAGGTCTCAGCTGGAGCTCATCAGGCTGAGCACAGGGGACATAACATTTGAGTGACCCAGGGCCCAAGGCTAGCAGGGAAGAAAGAACTGCACTTTCAAGTCCATCTCACTGACTCCAGCACCAGAGGTGCTTCATGCCTCCACAGCCCCTCCTGATAATGACTCCTAGGCCTGCTTGAGGTCTGGTGCATGATACTTGGGGGGAAAAGAAGCTTTGGGTGCCTGCCAAAGGATCCAGTGCACATCAGGGTTTTATTAGTGTCGATGCTGTGGAGACCCCCAGCACAGAGTGGCCACCAATGGAGCCAGTTAACCTCAGTGAGCTCCCTTCAAACCACCAAGGGCCAAACCCCCTCAGGCTTAGTATTTCTTTGCTCTAATGTAATCTTCACAGTCATTATGTATGGCAGGTATGGTTAGTGTCCTATATCTACTCTCCAGAAGGGGCAAGTGTGGGATTGGGGATTAATAAGCTTGACCAGGTTACAGAGCTGGGAGTGGAACCAGGCTTTGGACCCAGTTTATAAGATTCTGGATCAGGGGATGCTAAGGCTGGGATGGCAGATCCTGGGAGGAAGATTCTCCCTGCTCCACCTGGCCAAGTCCAACTGCTCACCGCATCCATCTGTGTCAACGGCTCTGCCACCAGCTCACAAGGGAAAGCCAGGAGGTGAGACTTCTCCTCACTCAGCCCATTCCCTGATGCCTCTGGCCAGGGGCAGGAAGGCTCTGGTGGTGTAGCACACCCTTGTGCTGATTTGAGCTCTGTTGGTGTCTCTGGTTGTGTTGCCAGACTTGCCTCCAACTCGAGAGCTGTTGCTGCTGAAGGTGAGTTAGACTGTAGCTCCAGAATGGGCCCTGGTGCAGACTGTGTAGGTGGCACTGGAGGTAGAGGTGGGACTGCCTCCAGCTCAGGAACTGGTGATACAGACGGTGATGTTACTTCCTCGAGCCTGGCAGCAGCTGCTACATCTGGGAATGGAGCTGGCTGTACATGCGGGGTGTTCATTGGTGCTACCTCCATAGGAGTCATTGGAGGTGGTAACAAAGCCTGTTCAGGCTCTAAAGCTGATGCTTCTGATGGTGAAGAAGCAGGCTGTACCTCCACAATGGGCAGTGCTGATACAGGACTGATACAGGATGATAGGGGGAGCTGGACTTTCTTTGGCTCTGGAACTGGTGCATCAGATGGTGATATGGGTGCCTCTGGCTGTGGAACTTGTGCTATTGATTGTGATGTAGCTGCTTCCAGCTCCTGAGCAGGTGTTCTGGCTGATGAAGTAGGATGGTCTAGCTCCAGGACAGGTACAGGTCCTAACTCTGTGGGTGGGAGTTGTGGTGGAGCTGAAGCCACCTTCAGATCAGGAGCTGGTGCTACAACAGCTAATGCATCAGGCTCGATTTCCAAAGCAACACTGGTGCAAACTCAGTAGCTGGCAGTAGAGGTGGCAATGTTGCTGATTCAGGCTCAGGAACTGCCCCTGTGTCTGCCACAGGTGGTGGAACTGGCACTAGATGTCACACTGGAGGCATTTGCATCTCTGGAGCTGACAAAGGAGATGGAGAAGAGGTAGGTTCCACACCATGAATGGTTCCAAGTGTCTTTCAAATACAGAGAAGAACCCACTATCCCTAGGGGAATATCCAGCCCAAAAAAGTGCCCCAGACTACAGTCTCCCAGGTGCCTTGTTTGAGGCTCCTCCTTGCTTCTGGCACAAAAGCAACCTCTGGTAGTTCCTGTCTATATGGTTCTGTCCCAGCCCCCACCCCATAAGCTCACATGCTACCACCCTGAAGTCCTCCTCACCCTTTGGGTCTGCCTCAATGGCTTCCGGGTGGCTCATCTTTGAAAGAATTATGGCACGGTGCTCCAGGGCAAAGCCAGATAGATGCACCTGGGCATAGGCCACAAACAGCTTGAGGCAGGGATAGACTGGAGGTTGTAGGACATCTTCAGGGTACAGGTCCATCCAGGTGCCCAGCAGGGAGGAGATGGTGCTGAGGGCAGGTGGGTGGGCAGTAAGTCAGAAACTGGCATTTCTTTCTATGCTGCCCCCAGGGACCCTCCTTCTGGAACATAAAGTCCATAAAGACAGGGAAGGGTTTTGACTGGTCTTTCCATAGCCTGGTGCTGAGACAAAGTAGGGGCTTCATCAGTTTGTGAGTGATGAGGGGCCAACACCCCACCTCCTGCCCTGGAAACTCGTGGCCCTCACCCAGTAAATTCTCCCCCAGGAAGCTGCCTCAGCTTCTGTCATGTGTCATGTGTGTTTCTCCTCTTCCCACTGACACTGCCCTCCAAAATAATAGTGGTTTGCAGCTGGCCCTGCCATCCTGCAGGAGGCAGACAGGACTGAGGACTATGGCAGATTTGGAGCAGGCTGCTCAACACCTCCTTTCATGGGTCTGTATGAAGTGGTGTTTGGGGGCCTTGAGGCTGTGATTGGCTGTGGTGGGGAAGGGTTCTCTTGGGGACTTAAAATGAGACACCAGGTTCCTCTACATCCAGTGCCCTAGGACTTCACCCACAGCTTCCTTTGACTCCTTTCCAACTGGAGGTGGAAGCCTTCTGGACTCAGCCCTCCAGGGGGTGTCATAGGATGTGTGGGGCCCAGTGTTCTGCCCAGCCCTTTCCTGCCACCGACCACCGAACTCCCCACACCGGTGTCTGGTGAAAAGAGCCCCTCCCCCTCCCCCAATGTGCACTCACTTTTTCATTTCAATTCATCCCACATGCTTGACACTGCCACGGAGTTTACATCCATATCTAGGGGAGAGCGTGAGCATGTCACAACTAACTTCCTGAGTGCACCCCCTGCTTAAGATGACTCTTGTTATTTCCTGTGGCCCCAACTCAAGTGGAAGCCAGAAGAGCAGGGGCTTTTGTCTGCTTTGGTCACTGCATGCAGCTACATGTCTCATAAAGTGCCTGCAGCTAGAAGACACTTGATGTATACTTGGAGAAGGAATGAGCCTTAAGCAGCACCTTCTCAGAACTAGGGTGGCCCTGGACCACTCTGGGAGCCTACAGTGACCCCTGCTTTAACCACACCAAGGTTGGAGGCCCGAAAAGTGTTCTCAAACCTCCTTTAGAAATGAGGAAACTGGGGTCAGTAAGGGGGTGAGGCTGAGAGCTTCTTCACTGGGAAGAAGAAAGTAATGCTTAGAAGCTATCCTGTCCCTCCAGCCACCTTGTCCACTGAGACAAGCTTGAGGAAGCACTTTCCATGGATTCTCCCAGTTAGTCCTTACAATCAACATTGGAGGTTGGTCTTCTTACTGACTCGCTTCCCAAGGAGGAAACTGAGGACAGTGGGTGAAATGACATTTCTGAGACACAAGCAAGTTGGGGCAGAGCAGTCAAGTGACCAGGGATGGGGCAGGCAATCACCTTTGGAACAGCTGGTTCAGGACCTGCTTGGTGGTGGTGAAAACCCAGTATGTCCCAAGGAAGATGTTGACATACATGAGGTCACCCTCCTGGAAGGCGGGAACCAGGTGCTCCACCAGCTTCTCCCAACAGCCTGCCTTGACTGTCTGCACCATGGGGCTCTCTCCTCCCTCATGAGTGCTGAGTCATTCTTCCTCTAGGGTGGGACAGAAGGGGCACATGTGGTCAGAGGCAAAACTGTGGACCCCCAGTTGGGGCTGGGGCTATGGGAAGACCTGTTGTACTCAATCCCTCAAAAACTTGAGGCCGAGGGGTACGTGCATGCCTCTAGCAGAGAAAGGTCCTCAGCCTTCAAATTGAATTTGAGGCAAGGAAATAATTGAAAGATGAAACCCCACACCCAGGAAAGGGCACATCCTGGATTGTCCCTGTGGGGAGAAAGTCCCCTGCAGGCCTGAGGATCTGAACAGATGCCTCAGGGAACAGCAGCCCTCTCATCTGTAAACAACTTTCAGGACTCCACTGCTTATTGGGCCAAAGCCACAAGGCTATGCCATTTGCCACCCTGATCCCAGTTCTGCTAAATTAAGGAAAATGAAAAGCACCAGTTCCCGGCAGGATGCAAGGACACTCCTGCCCACACAGAGAGCCCATGGTAACTGAAATGCTGCAGCCTTAGGGAAGTTATCTCGCACTCGCTGTTGAAAGTGATGTCTGCATTTCATCTGCCCAGTCATCCCTTTCCTGGAATCCCCTGTTTGAGGTGGGAGGATCAGTGCCTTGGGGTACATGGGAGGTGTTCAAGGCAGCAGTGCTGACAGGGCCACAGGAAAGGACCATTCGAGGTCCAGCAGTACTGATGTCTGAATCATTGCTCTAAGCTGCCTCCTTTGTGGAATATTGGGCATCTGAGTCAGGCCTCCATTCCTGACCTGGGAAGGTTAAGGGGATGGTTATGGGAGAAGGCAAGAATGCTCCTAAGTAAGAGGAGTTGTATGACTTGGAGAAAGTTTGGAAAGACAGTCACAAAGATTGTTACCCGGGGACATGGAGCCGGGGAGTGGAACAGAAATACAGCAGCAAAATGCACACATATCTGAAGGGAGCCCATCCTTAAGCCTACCCCGACAGGAAACCCATGCAAAAGACCCTTTTGTGCTAATCTTTTAAGCATTTGAAGTGACCTGCTCCCGGCTCTATGGAATGGCAATGTCGATGATTGGTGGGGATACAGGTGCTTCGGGAATTGGGATATTGGGTCATTCGGGCATGAAAGCCCTGGGAGAAGGAGCGGGGATGTGGCCAGGGTGGGATCCAGCCTCTGAGGTGCTCTCCTGGTGTTTTGTGACACCATCAGCACCTGCTCCCACTTGGAAGAAGTGCCAGCCCTGGCCAAGGCTACAATGTAACTGCACCTTCTGCAGAGAGATGGTGTAGATGAGCCCCTCCTCCAGCTCCTCACCAACCACCTGCATGGAGCTCTGTGAAGATATTGCCCAACAACTGGGCAAAGAAGCATCAGTGAGTGGTCTGCCTTACTCCACAAGGGAAGACATGCCTCATTTGGACTGGGTTGCAGATCAGGCCCAGATCGGTGTCTGCCTTCCCCTCCAGCCCCGTTGGAGAGGCGATGGTAGCTTGAGGCTTAGGATTAACACTGGTACACATGGGTGGTACCCAAATATGTGCCTCCCCACCCTTCCTGCCAAGACCTGGCAGGTGACAGGGAAGGACCTACTGGGTTCCCATCCCTGGTGGCCTGCTCCTTCCCAGGGTGGTCCCACTGTTCATGCCTCCCACTCACTAGGAGGTGGATGAGATGTGGGGTTACCAGGCAGGAGCACAGTAGTGACATGTGCTGAATTGGCTGGCCCTGGGGCACACTGTGTTACCTTTGGGTACCTCCTGGCCGATGGCCAGGGGCTTTGTGGTTGAGGCCTGAGGCAATGCAGAAAGTGATGGAAAAGGCACTCATCCCTACGTTGGTTGAGACTTGAGCCTCGGGATCTAGGAACACAGCAGGAGAACATCTTGCTCTCTGGAGTGTCTCCTGCCAAGTGAGCTGGGAAGGGGGCTGCCTTTGGAATCTGGGTGCCTGGTTACCAGAGTTCCAAGTTCTGTTGGGGTCTCTCACCAAGGAAGTGATGTCACCTCCTTAGGTCCCCTTACACTGGCCCCCTCAATGATAAGAACTCCACAAAAGTCCCTCTGTACATCTGCCTGTGTCCTCCTCACCTAGATCATCTTGTTAACTGGATACAATTCTGCCAACATGTCCCTCCCCACAGCTACCTGGGAAGGCCTGTGTGCAGCTCAGACCCCAATTATGAGGAGACCCAGCTGGGCTCAGAACCAGCTACTCCTTTACTCAGTTTTGTGACCCCAGACTACTCATAGAGGCCTCCCCTATGACACAGTGGGAAACATTCTAGCATCTGCTTCCTTGGGGTGTCATCATATCTATGTGGGGCAAACTCTGAAAACCATAGTCTTGTTTCCCATATAGTTAATACACAGACATAGACATGGAATAAATAGGAAGGGGATGGATCTAACATTGAATACAACTCAAAACAGGGCAGGGTAGGTCTATGTGATCTTCGGAAACTTACTTTCACTCCTGGATTGCTGTCTCAGTCTGTACCATGATGAGGTTGAAATGAGATGAATTCAGACATTGTTGCAGGGCCAGAATCCTTCCAGAGCCTTCCCATTGCATTTAGAGTCAGATGCAAGTGCCTCCTCTCAACCTCTGTGGTGGACTTCCTGTGCCCTGTGTCCCTGCCATCTCTGCTTCCAGGTATAAGCAGCTTCATATACCCCCCTTGGAGTGAGTCCTGGCCTGGTGACTCACTGGTAAACAAAATAATATGGCTAAATGTCAGAGCACCCGTCATAAGACTTACACAAAATGCTTTGCTGTCTTCACCACTCTCTATTGCGATTGAACTCTCACTTTCTTGGTCTCTCTCCCATGTCAATATGAATCCTGCAGATCAGCAAAACAGAGCCTGGAAGCAGCTCCTCCCCAGCTGAGCCTCAGTTGAGGCTCTGCCAGCAGCAGCTGCCTCAACCTCCTCTCTGACCAACCTCCTTCTGCCTCCTTCTCTTCCACTGCTGTGGCTTCGCCCAGGTGCCTTCTTCCCACATGTGTGCAGGGTTGGCTTCCTCTTTTCATTCTGGTCATAGTGTGTCACCTCAATGTGTCCTTCCAGGCCCTCATACCTGGTGTCCCTTAGCCCTCATTGCAGCACTCTGCTTAGCTTTCTCTATAGCCCTTGCTCTTTTCTTGCACTTGTGTTGGCTTTCATACTTTGGCCACCTCCTGTTGGGCAGAGGCCACCGGGATTCTTTTCACTCCACACCCAGGACCAAACACAGAGCTTGGTGCAGGGTGAGTGCTTGGGGCAGAGCTGCTGAATGCATACCTGATGATCTCTGAGGCCCTTTACCAGCCTCTGTCCAGCTCAGATTATGAAGATGTTAATGATAGGAGATGTATGTTGTGTCTGAGGCAGGTGGATGACCAGAAAGACCCCTGATGACTCTTCCCTGTCTCCAGAGGCTGCAGCAGGCACAGTGGGCACAGCTGGTGATGTGGCTGCCTGTCCCTGCTGGCCAGCATTAGTGCTGCAGCTCCTGGCATGATATCCACAAAGTGATCACACACTTTGTTTGACTTTCCTCAAGGCAGCAGCTCTCCTGGGCCCCTGGAAGAGCAGTGGGTCATCACAGAAGGACCAGGCTGTATGGACACTTCCCTGAGTCTGTGGAACCCTTGTGGGTCACCAAGTGTTAACACCCCAATAGACAGAGGAGGAGGCTGAGGCCTCTCTCTGGAGCCACCTTCTACTCATGGGAGGGGTTCATCCCAGTTCCAGGGGCCCAGAGCCCCTCTCACTCCAGGCTTGTCATTTCACGGTTGTCCTGAGGCTCTCATCAGCCATGTGGACCGCTGGAAACTTGGGGATCTCCATGCCCATCAGTCTGGCATCTTTCCCTGTTGCTATGTATGAGTCCGTGGGCAGGCGGAGACAAGAGTGTGTGCCACTGTCTAGCAGCAGAGCTACCTCCAGAATATCCCTCAGTTCTACCTGCTGACCCCCCTGGTGTCCTCTCCTCCTCTCACCCCAGCCCCATAGTCCACACCTGTGATGTCACATGTGTGCTTGACTTATGCAGGGATGCCAAAAGAAAAATTGTCTCATATGGGAAAAGTTTAAGCCATGGACCAAGGCTTGAAGGGGCCCTCATTCTGAGAGCAAATGCAGGAGTCAGGTTGGTACCCTGGTCTAGAAGAGAATCATCCTATATTACCCCTTGTGCTCTGCATACATCAGAGGCCCTGGGTCTTTCCAGCATGTCACTGGGCCTCAGTTTCCACATGGCAATGACTGGTTGCATGTGGAGGTGCATAAGCATATGTTCATGCAGGACATGGAGACAGGCACCCTCAAGGGGCAGACCTGGAGGTGGGCACAGGCTTGTGAGTATGAGCAAGGAAGGAAGCAGGTCAGCCTTGCAGCTCCTTCTCCTCTCTGCCTCCTCCTGTATTCACTGAGAGGACCCAGGGCACCTGAACTTCACCATCCCTTGCAGAGGCCAGAGTGTGTGAGGGGGCAGGAGGGAGCCCAGGGTGGAGGCAGGCCAGACTGCCAGGGCTGAGTGTTAGGGGCACTCACTCCTGCTAAGGAACCCTCCTTAGCCCTCACTGAGTTTGCCCCACATTGATGGGGGAGCAGGCAGCACCAGCACTCAAGTCCTCAGCTCTAAGTGAGCAAGCCCAGCCTCTGAAATGGGCTCAAGTTCACTGCTCTCTCCCATTCCTCTTCTTGAGCAGGGCCTTGTACCCTGGAGTGCTCACTGGGGGAGGGGGACCTCCCTAGTGGAAGCTCATTAGGAATATTCAGCTCCCCTTCTTTATCTCCCAACACCCATTCCTGAGGTTTGAATCACTGGCTTCTTTTTGCATTCAAGAAAACTGAGGGGCTGGGATCCTGACAGAGGACTGTGATGTGCTCCTGCTGTGGGATTCAACCAGGTACACCCTGACCCCAAAGTCTGTGCTTTGCAGAAGAGCCTGAGTAGGTTGGTGGGTGACAGGGAGTAACCTTGCAGGCAGGGAGCTCTAGGTGGGCATGGCCTTGACCTGGCCAAGGCTGAAGGAGGCTCCTGTGAAGCTGGAACACAGGGTTGGGGAGCACACTGGGGAGGGCTCCTTGGCCACAGCACACAGAATGATGAGAGCTGGCAGAAGCTGAGGGGGCATAAGCACTCCCCTCACCCAGGCCTAGGTCACAGATGACCTGCCATGCGGGAGGTCTGTCTCAGTGTACTGTTTTGAACATTGTGGGTCCTATGGTGACCTCTCTGATTTGACTGGGATTGACTGGCTGCAATCCCAGCACTAAGAGTCAAGCAGCTGTTGAGGAAAGTCATTGCCCAGAGAGGGCTTATGGTCTTAATGTTATTTAATTCTCACCAGGGGCTCAGAGGCATGTAGTAACCAGCCTGGTGGTCTACAGCTCAGAGGTGGAGCTGGGAATGCCTTCTGAATCTGTTTTGTTTCCACTGCCTCACAGTCATGCAGTCACTCAACAAAATTTATGGAGAGCCTTCTGGGTGTCAGACACCATGGGACAGGGTGTCAGGCACTGTCTGTGCCCTGTTAGAGCTGAAAGTTGGGGAGGGGTAGATTTGGGCATAACAATATGGTTAATGATGACACAGAGGCCAGGAGATGGTGTTATGGGAACACAGAAAGTCACCAACTCCAGAGGGGACACATCAAAGCAGTCTTCCTGGAGGAATAGACAGCACACTGAGAATTGGGCAGGTGGTAGGACAGTTATGGTGGGAAGAGCAGCTGGACTGGTGGACAGTGTTAACATGGCTGTGCTGGGCCAGGCCCCATAGGCTTCTTGTCTTACTTTGCCAAAGTGCTGCTGGTGCAAAGTACTAGAAATGGGCAGGTTTTTATTAGGGGATTTATTTGGGCTAAAAGTTTACAAGACCGTGAAAAATCCAACTTGAAGCACCATAACAGGTGCTTTCACCATGAGGTGAAGGAAGAAGGCCACCCATCTCTGCTGAGGTCCCTGCCTTTCTGCTCCTGTTGGCAAACCTGGCACAGGGCTTGTCTCTTCCTGGGCCTCCTCACTCAGTCTCAGCATGGCAGGATCTAATATGGCAGAGTACTTTTCCTGTGTCTGTCTGGGTAACTTTCTGTGTGTTTTCATTTATATCAGACCCAGAAAGGGGCAGAGATTCAACCTAAGTCAGGCCTCACTAACATTGTCCAATCAATAGCACTGAAGCTAACCAAAGGACCCTCAACTGAATTTAATAGAATCAAAGGGTATCACACCTACAGGAATAGATGAGTTTAAAAACATAATCTTTCTGGTTTTGGGATTAAAATTAGATAGTGCTCATGTTTTCACAAATATCTAAATGTACTAAAACCCAATGAATTACAAACTTTTAAAGGCTTAAGTGTGTGGTACATAAGTTTTTATTTCATTAAAGGTGTTATATTAAAACAAAAACAGTTACCACCATCTACCAGGTCTTGCACTTAATCCCAGACTCTTTTCATTCACAGCAACTATATAAAGCCAGTTTTTGTTGTTTTCAATAGTAAAACTTACTCTTTTTAAAGTGTTTATCCAGTCTCCTACTAATGAACATTTAAGCTTATTTCTATTGTTATCACTATATTTATTACAAACATTACTGTAAGGAATATGCATACACATATAATGTGGTACACAATCTGAATTTAATTATAAGATACATTGGTGGGTGGGTTAAAAAACATGAACATTTTGATGTATATTGAAATATTGCCTCGTTTAAAGATGCTTTCCACTTACATTTATTGATATGACAATAAGTTATGTAACAAATTTTGTTGTCTTATTCTATATTAATTTTCTCATCTACACCATATATTCTTATTTTGTTTGATCTTGTGTGCTTCCAAGTTGATAGTTTGGAATAATTTTTCTCAGATTTTAATTTATCTGTTAGGTAAATTTTAACTTTGTTTATATAAATCTTTTGTTCCTGATTAATAACTGCTAATGAATACCAAACAGTCATTATATATTTTTCATTATAAAAATAGAAAATATTAGCACAGCTAAACAAACATTCATCTCATTTCTTTATCATCAGACTTCTGATTTAATTATTTCTAAATCCATATTACTTTCCCTCTAATTATTCTAGTAGTAGTTACAATATTTAATACATTTTCTTAAATATTTGACATATTTGATTGAAAAATAACACACAATTCTTATTTATCCCAGGGTT
>JAQZBX010042641.1:0-21945 GCA_029593785.1 Cabassous unicinctus
TTGATTTTTCCCTGTCCTGATTGGTCTGTTTCCCCATCTGAAAAATGTCATGTTAGATTAGCATTAAACTAGCATTCCATTGGCCAAAGCTAGCCTGAAACTAGATTTTATTTGGCCCACGGAGGGTTTAAAGAAGAAAACTGAGCCAACACTTGAAAATTAAGACATTTTACATAGAAATCCAATTTTCTAGCTTCTCTTGAAAAATCAGAAGATGTGGCAACACTGAGCCCACATTCCTGCCTGGCAACAATCTACGAGGGCCAAGAGGAGGCTGCCCCGCTAGGCAGGGTGCACACTCTGCTTGCCAGGGCCCGCCCCACCTCACCTTTACTCATTTATCTGCTCTGCTTGGCCCGCAGGCATTTCAGTTTTGGGCCCTCTGCACTGCTGGAAACTGTTTATGCTAGGCTCATAGCAGGCACTTAATTACTGAATCAGTGAATCTCCCACCATCTCCCTCACCCTTCTTTCTTATCTGGCCATAATAAGAATCCAAGTTTGTGTTTATTTTTGGTAGTTATTGAATAACCAATTTTCACTTTGAAAAGTGAATTGAACACATTTTTTCTGTTAGTCAGGATAGACTGTTAGGCTGTGGTAACAAACAATACCCAAATTTCTGTGGCTTAAAAACAAAAATTTATTTCTTGCTTACTCACATAAACCTAGATACAAAGTGAAAATATGCTTCTGTTTTCACATGCATTGAGACAGATATGGGTACACAGGTATGGAGAGAATCACATGTCAAATAAATACCCTGGAACAGGAACTCATGCAAAAACCTAGATACTGGTCACCTTAAATTGTATAACTCTCTTTATTGGGGATTTTAAAAGGTCCTGGGACCTAAGGAGGAGAATGAGACTAACCACCCTTAGCCAAAGCAATGCCCCACACTATATATGGAATAGAAAGTTAACGAAGCACATGAAAGCTTAAAAAAAGCTTGAAGCTTGTACTACATTAAACTTCATGCATAAATCCATAAGTAAAATACCAAATTTGCAGTGTCTGTGGGCAATGGATCCTCTGCCCCAGCAAGGCCCCCACCTCTGAACTTCTAGCTCAGGAGGGAGATAGATCCCAGACGCCCAATATGCAGAGCCACAGAGGGGGCTGGACTGGGTCGGAGAGAGGGGCCAACGGGCTGGAATCCTCTTCCTCCAGCAGGAGCTATAGGCAGGCAGGAAGGAGGCAGACCAGGTCATATTAACTTTCCCTCCCAGCAGCCCCTCTTCCTTACCCCGCCCGATGAGGCCTCATTCTTGTTTACCTGAATTATTGCACAAACCTCCTCCTCACTTGATTTTTTCACCTGTAATCTTGCTGCCTCCAATCCCTCCATCACAGCTTTTTCTTTCTAGTGTTTAGAATCTCTGTATATGTCTCTTCCTAGCTCAGAAACATACCCTGGCTCCCATACATTCACAGTTGCTAGTCTAGACTCCTTCCCTCTCTGTCCCCCCCCAAGGTGTTTCTCACTCCTCAAAGGTCCTCCAGTTCTCTCCAGGCTAATCACTACACCTTGTAAAGGCATCTAGGCTCCCCACCTAGAGGAAGCTCCTTGACAGCAGTTATCAGATCTCCTTCCAGGCCAGATCCTGGTCACCTCGTCAGTTCCATTCTAGACTTCAGCAGGCAGCCTGGGTCCACAGAGAGAGCTTTGGGCTGGAGTCAGGAGACCAGGCTTTGCTGCTGTCTCACCTTTGGGCAAGTCCCTGCCTCTCTCACGGCTTCACTTTCCTTGACATCAGGGCATTGGACATTGGCTGTTGAGCACAAAACTTGAAAAACTGTTGATCCACTGAACAATCCTCAACTGTAATTCCTTTGGACAACTCTCATCTGAGGAACCTGGGGGCCTGGGCCCAAGGAGGTTCAATCTGCTGACCCTCATCTCCTTGGTTAGTCCCTGCTGACTCCTGTGACCTCCACTTTCCAACTATCCCTATCCCATCCTTTCTTTTCAGGGAAGGGTTACCTGGTGGGCCACAGGGGTGGAGCAGGGAGATCCAGGCAGAATTGGTGGGGACAGAAGGGGTCAGGCGAGGGGCCTGGGATGAATCTTTCAGGCCCATGAGGGCCTCAGCTGCTTCCCGCTGCAGCTGCCGCTCTGAGGGGGCTGATGTCCAGGCCAGGCGAGAGGCTCCAGGGGCCTGCAAACGGAAGGAAGAAAAGCAGACTGGGAACCCCAACTTCTGCCCACCCTCCAAGTTTTCCCTCAGGCCTTGGTTCTTTCCCAGGCCCCTGCTTTTCCCTTTCCCCAGGCTCAGCCTCCTCCCAGGATTCTGAATCCCACTTCTTTCCCAGGACCTGTGGCTGCAGCAGAAGAGGGTCTGGGGTGCCACAGGGCTGGAGGATCAGAGTTGAGCATCTAGAGACAGGAGAGAAGATGCCATGGGGGTTAAACACATGGACACACATGGACATATAGAAAGAGGAGCAGGATTTTGCTATGTCCTGATCTGGGAACCCACTTGCCTGCTGGGTCATTAGGCTTTGTGGCCTTGGGCAAGTCCCTTTCCTTGTCTTGGCCTGCTTTGTTTTTCACAAAATGAAAACCCTTGGCAGCTCTTTCCTCCCAGGGTTACTGTGAGGATTACAGGAATGCATTGATTTCAGTTTTTAAAAACTACGCAGAGTCTGGTTTTCCTCCCCACAATCCCCAATCCCCATGGACCCGCTTGGCCCACCTTTAGGAGGCTTTCTCTAATGGCCTCTGGCCTCTCCCTTGGGCCTCTGTGGCCCTTACCAGAATGGCTCCCCATCTCAGCAGGCCTGAATCTTATCTCAGGCCCCATCTTATCACTTTCAAGTGAATTTAATAGCCATAATTTGTTCAAGGCCAGGGGCTGTGTTAGGTGTATTCCATACATTATTACTAATTCTCACAGCCACACCTTTGAGAGGTAAGTAGTAGTGTTCTCAATTTACTGGTAGAAAAACAGGTTCAAAGAGGTAATTTCTTGTCCAGAGTCTCACAGCTAGGAAACAGCAGAGCTAGGAGAGTTCTGCCTTGCCTATTGGCCTAAAGACCTTTTCTTCTTTGTCATTCAGCTCAGGCTAGGCACATGAACACACATCCTTCCCCCTTTACTCACGTGCGGGGCAGGCCAGGGGGCCCTTGGTGCTCTCCAGGGAGAGGAGCTGTCAGTATCGGGCGAGGTCCTGGACAGGTTGGGAGGGGCCCATGAATGGGCAGCCGGAGGGAGGTGCCAGGGTCAAAGCCTAATGAAGGGAAGAGAATGCAGAGTATATAGGGGTCAGAGGTCAAAGCTGCTGTCCTCCCTTCAACCACCCTGTGTCCTGTTCCTCTCCCCTCTCTGATATAGTGGCACAGTGGCACTCAAATACCTGTCGAACAATTGAATGTCGGATGACCATCTTACCAGGGAAGGGATGCAGAGGGACAGCAGGTTCTTGGCATAGCAAGCGGCACACCACTGGGGGTGGCATGGAGAGGCCTGGAGGCAGCCAGTGCCCAGGGGCCCAAGGGCCCGGAGGCAGCGGAGTCCAGGGCAAAGGCAAAGCTTCTGGGGGACGGCTGAGCAGCAGAGGCCCGCGGGAGTTCTCCTGCAGGTTGGGGTCAGGTACAAAGCTGGGCATGGGGAAGAGGAGTGGCCATGTTCTGGGAGGGGGGTAGGACCCCAAAACATCAGAGCTGAGAAGGCCTTAAAGTCCCACTCCCTCATTTTGCCCATAGAGGAGAAGTGATTTACCCAAGATTACACAGCAAGTCAGGGCTGGGACTAGAACCCAGGTGTCCAAGACACACAGAGGAAGGGGCCTGGGCAGTGGCTAGGGTGGGAGCCCCTCCCACAGGGCCCAGCTGCTCCTTACCTTCCCAGGGGGTGTCAGTGCCAGTGGGACTGCCCCATGGGGGGTCTGAGGCTGGGGCGCTAGGTTCTCCTTCCCAGCTGTGAGGGACCAGGGGGAGCTCTGGTGAGCCCTTTCCCCTCACCCCCATCCCACCTCACCTCTAAACTGAGTTCTTACCTCTCCATGGCCCTTGTCTACCCCCAGACTTCATTCCATCCTCCTAAAATGTGACCATTTGTTATAGTTGGGGACGCTGAAGCCCAGAGAGTAGAAATACCTTGCCCAAGGTCACATACCAATTGGGTGGCAGGGCTGGGCCTCTTTTCTCTACTTATGCTTTCTACACCCAAACCCCTGCCCTGTCCCTGGACAGAAATACTCACAGAGGACCCCTGGCCGAGTAGCTCCCTTCTTGACCCGGCTGGGAGCTTTTGGGGGGGCTGCCCCTTTCCTCATCAGTCCTTGAGCCAGGTGCCTCTTTAGCTGCGCCTCTTGCTGCCTACGCAAGGCCACCTGGGCAGCCATGACTCTTCGGCGCTCCCTATAAGAAGTTGTGAGTCAAAAGTCAGCTGCCCTTAGAGAAGGCCCATCCTTTTCTCCTTCCCTGGACCTCATACTCACAAGATGAGAACACACTTGTGACACTCGCAAGCCTGGAAGAGGCAGAGGCGCTTATGGCCCTTGAGGTGGGCAGTGACGCCGTGGTTGCGGCAGCGGGCGCAGGTTGGAGAGCGACTGACAGCTCTCCTGGGGATAAGCTCGGTGTCCTGGGGGGCTCTGGCCTCACCCCCTGTGGCGGAGTCTGAGGGGCAGTGGTGGACAGCAGGCATTTCGCTGGGTTCCATGGATCTAGGAGCAAGAGGGGAGGATCAGGATGGCCACGTGGGCCTTCTCCTGACCAACTCTGCCTGCCTCTGGAAGGCCCCACCCAAGGTGGTGCTCCAGCCTGCCCACCTCTGGGCTCAGCTTTCACCCTCCCTCCTCCCCAGGCTTTCTCCCCTCTTCACTACACTAACTTTCTCAGGTAGCCCCTTTCCCAGGTACCATCTTCCCAAGAAATCCCTTTTCTCTTTTCTTTCTTGGGCACCCTTTCAATCCAAAAATATCCTCTTTGGTTCCCCTCCTGCTTTTCCATGCATAAATCTCAGTTCCAGGCGTCCTCATGCACTCTCACACCCCCTTCAACGTTCCTTACCGTCCCGTTTCCATGAGCACCCTATCCCATGCCCCGGTTATTCCATCCTCTTCAACAATCACCCTACCTCCTGCCTTTGTTCAATTCCTACAAATATCTTCATGCCCCCGCACTCCATTCTAGCATTAGCATCATGTATGCCCTGCAATTCAAGTCCCCCCTGCACTCTTTGAATCTGATTCAGTTCTTGCACCTTTTTAATCAGAATACTGTCTTGCGCCCCCAGCAATTACATCATTCTCGCGGATCCCCTGCCCCACTTTCAGCGATCATTTTCACTCCCACTTGCCTGCCTGCCTTACCCACCAAATGTTTCCTGAGCCCCTCCCACGTGCCTGGCCCCGGTCTAGCCCCAAAGCCCTCTCCCAGCGCTCATTCCTCCTTTGCACCCACTTGACGCCCAGGCTTTCATGCAAACCCAGGCCGTCGCTGCGCCCGCGCTTCATGCTCCTTTGCCCACTTCCAACAGCTAATCGCATGCACGGCCCATCGCGGCCCTCAGGGCCCCTCCTGCTTACTGAGCCGTTACTCTGCGTATCCTCATTCAGCAGCCGCCCCCCACCAAACGCTGGGCCCCCACCCCGGCCCGAGGGCGGGGCGGGGCCCGGGAGGCGCGCGGGGTGGGGGTGGGGGAGGGGCGCGAGGAGCCCGAGCGGGACCCCACCGAGGGGGAGGCGAGGGGATGCCCGGGGCGGAGGTTCAGCGCAAGAGAGAGGGAGGAGAGGAGACGTGGAGGGGCGGGGTCGTGCTCGCCAGCCCGCGGGTTACCACAGCCTCGAGCGGGGTCAGAGTCAGCCAGGAGGAGGGACCCAACAAGGTGAGGAAGTGGCGTGAGGAACCGCCGCGCTCGCGCTCGTTTTCCCGCCCCCTTTTCAAAAGGACCAACGAGCTTCAAGCGCGGCCTTCCGCCGCCGAGGCAAGCGGCCAATGAGCTTTGGGATCCAGCGCAGACGGCCCGCCTGTTTCTCTCCGCGCCGATCAGGCCAGCCAATAGCGCTTCGAGTTGAGCCTCGCGCCCCCTCTTCCTCAACCCGTGGCTTGCCTTCCCAGGATGTTCTTCCCCTTTTGGCGGCCGTGGCCAATGGGGCGTCGAGTAGCGCTTCCAGGGCCGAGGCTGGCCCTGCCCCCAGAAACGGCCCGCCGGGACCCGCCCCCGGCCTGGGCGTTGACGCGGGCGACTGCGCACGCGCACAGCTTCGCCATCCTGGCCTTGCGCTGCTGGGTCGTTTTTCCTGGCCGCTCGGTTTCGGCTGCGCTCTGGCGACTTCTTTCTCTCACTTCTTTCCCGGGTCTCCAACTCCCGCTCCACCCTTCTCCTCCTTTTATGCGTCCCCCACCCTGTGATTTCCCTGTTTCCCTCTCGGGTCCCACCCTCTCAGGCTGCGCGCTTGCCACAGTCTCGGTTCTGCTTGTCCTCCCCTCGGTTTGTCCCCTCACCCTCTCCGCCTGTTTGTCCTGCTGATCTTCGGACTCCTTTTCTCCCCGGGCCTCGTTCCCTTCCAGCCTGCCCCCTCTCCCCGCCTTCTCCGCCGCCCTCCGTGTGCACCCCCTCTGGTTTTCACCGGTCACCTTCTCTGTGTATCTGGTGGACGTGTCGTCGCGTTTCCCCGCCAGCCCGTGTGGGCTCCCTTTGGCTGGGCGTCCCGCCCTGCCGCCTTTTCTCTTTTTCACCCCCGCCGTGTCCCCTCCTCATTTTCCCTCCACTCTGCTGCCTCGGCCTGCCCTCCCCTCTGCCGCGTCCCTAAGATCTCTCCACACGGAGGAGTTCAGTCTTTTCTGGTTGTGCCCCCGTTTGTGCTCAGATCGTTGGGTCCTGCCCTTTTGAATCCCGGGCCGGTCGGTGCCCTCTTCTCTGTGCGATCCTCTCTCAACCTTCATTTCCCCATCCGGCGTCCCATCTTTTCTGCGGGTCTTTGCCTCATTGTTTGCCACAGATTTCTCGGGGACAGAGCCTGGGTGTCTGTGGCATTCCGGACAGAAAAGGGTGGCAGAGGCGACCTCGGGCTGGACCGCTGTGCCGGGAGCAGTACTAGATAAAGTTTGAAAGGTGGTGTGAGGCTAATGGGGCAGGGAGGACTTGAATGCCAGCCAAAGAGGTTGAACTCGATCCTTTCGGGAGTGGGGAGAGGGCCATGGGAGCCAACCTTTACGGAGAGCTTAGCTTATGCTGGGCACTTTATATTGATAATCTCATTAATCTTCACTATGACCCGATGAGATGTGTTATTAATCCATCTTATTAATATCTGAGGAGGCAGGCTCAGATATCATCAAATTGCACAAGATCACACAGCCAGTAAGTGGAGGAGTAAGGATTTCCACCGTTTGAGTCCAAAGCCCAAGAAGACCTTTGTGTCTCCTACATTGTTTTAGTTATTTCCTCTAATTTCTGCCTTTCCCACTTCCGTTCCCCCCCTCCCCCATAGGCAGTCCTGCTGAGGTGGTTAATATCTAGGTTTTCAAATTTGTAAATGTAAAGCTGTTAATGATGCTTTTATTATTTTAAAAACATCTGATGTCTTTTGCCTCCTGGTTTTTTGTTTTGTTTTGTTTTGTTTTTCATTCTATGTTTTATTTGCATGTTCTTTTTCTTTGGATCAGTTTTGCCAGAAAGCTATCTTATTAATCTTTTCAAAGAATGAGTGGTAGCTTTTTAAAAAATCATCTTTTGCTGCTGTTTTCCATAGCATTGATTTTTTGCTATCATCTTTATTTCCATCCTTTTTAAAAATTTGATTGGAGGGGGCTGCTTTTTTTTTGCTCCATATACAGCTTCTCAAGTTCATCCTTGAGAATTAACATGTTTATTTTGTAATGCTTAAATTTACTTCTCAATAACTGCTTTAATTGTGCCTTAAATTTTGCCATGTAGTTCTAAAAAAAACTTTTAATTTTGATATAATTATTGACACAGGAAGTTGCAAAACTAGTGCATAGAGGCCCTTTAAACCCTTCCTCCAGCTTCCCCATGGGAGCATCTTATATAACCGTAGTATATAAGCAGGAAATTGTCATTGGTACATATAAGGGTTTTAAGCATCCACTTGTGATTTGGATCCCATTGCCTCTGGCTAGAGAGCAGCATTCTCTGAGCAGCTCCGTGTTCCCTTGCGAGGACCCAAGCAGGGGAGTGAGACATTCGAGAAGCTAATGTGGTGGGTGGGAGTTAAGCTGCAGGAGAGACTGTAGAGTTGGGAGGACCGGCATCCCTGAGGGTCTCAGGGAGTCTATGCTGCAGAAACTGATGTAACCAACTTTCTGCTCTAGAAACAGTGACCCAGAGGCAGGTGGAGAGAGGATCCAGGCGCTTAGGAGAACCAACCTTGGGAGCTAGACTGAAATTGGTTCCAGACTGACCCCTAGCATCCAGGACCCAGACACAGGACCATGGGACCCCAGCATTCGAGCCCTGTGCAGCTGCTCTTCTTCCTAGGGGCCATCTCCATTCTGCCTTGTATGTCCTGTGGGGCTGGATGCCCCCCGGGGGGGTGGGGGGAGGTTGGCTACAGGCCACTGGGGGAAGGAGGGCTGGCTATCTGGGTCCTTTAGGGGGCAGGATTTGTGGAGGCTGAGCTTTGGGTTGCCAGTTCTGGGTGGATGAAAAATGTAGGAACTGAGAAGACAACGTGAGGAGCAGATGACTGGAAGAGCATTCTCTCTTTAGGGGCCGGGGCTCTTTTGTGCTACGAAGCAACAGCCTCATTCTTCAGAGGCCTTACTCTCCATAACTGGAAATGGCTTCTGATGAGGAGCATGGTGTGTAATCTGAAAGAGGGCTGCGAAGAGACGCTGCTGTTCTTTGAGACAGGTGAAGTGGGGGTGGGCTGGCTACCTTTCTTTTTTTCTCAGTACTCTGACCTCCCAGCTCCACTCCCAGTCTCCCAGTGACTGTGGACTCGAGTTCCAGACATTTACCCATTATATCTTTGGGCATAATGTCAGGACACTGGCAGGGGAGGGGCAGGACCAGCTGGTTGTGGTGTGGGCTGGGTAAGAGTGCAGAACAGAGGTGGGCAGAACCTGGGAGGAGAGAGCTAATCTTGGGGAGAAGAAAGGGGCAGGGCACAAGGGAGGGAGGAGCAGAGGGGCTCCAAGGTGATGCCATTGGGTCCCCAGCATTGAACCCTGCACAGCTGCAGTGAGGACATGGTGGTGGGGGGGAGGGTGTGGGAATGACAATGTCAGTGATGGGGCAGGGTGGATTCAGGGAAGGGCAGGATGGACTGTGGGAGCATGGGTTCTGGGTGGGGCCAGGGGCACTGATCAGAGTTCTCCAATCCTCTGCTCCTCAGGGAATAGAAAGGGAGTTGTGGGTTTTAAAGGTTGCACCACAGCCTTATCTTACCAAGCGAAAACCACCTACCTCGTATCACCTCCTGGAGTCTCCATTGCCTCCTACAGCCGCGTGTGCCGGAGCTATCTCTGCAATAACCTCACCAACTTGCAACCTTTTGTGAAACTCTTGGCCAACACTCCTCATTCTATAGGACTTTCTTCCCATACTTGTCCAAACTGTTTGGGCGAGGTCTCTAAGGATTGCCTCCCAAATTTTGTCACCACCGAAACTTGCCCGCAGAATGCCCATAAGTGTTACAGTTCCACCTTACAGTTTCTGGCAGGTGAGAGGAAAGGAACTTGATCAAATGCCTGCTCTTTGCCAGGTGCTGTCTAGAGCTTTTACATCTCTGAGAGAGGCTGGGGGGAGGTGGAGATGGGATTGGGGTTGCAGGGGACCAGGCACATGACAGCCTCAAGGAGGAAGGGGAACACACCTGTGCCTAAGTCTGGTGGGAGAGCAGGTTTCCTGATTTTGTGAGGGGCATCTGGAAAGAGGGCAGGGGACGTGAGTCTTGAGAGTGACCCTGCCACCTCCCTCTCTTCCTTACAGGGTCTCTCAATACCACCATCCTTTTTATGGGCTGTGCTCCTGAACATCAGAAGCTTTTATCAGAATTTCGGACCATTGGGAGCATCAGAGTGACTGAAGTTCTCAGCATTTTAGAGAGGGCTGTGATGGAGGGTTCGGGGACCTCCAGTCAGGGTCCTGCCTGGGGCTTTTATTTAGGCTTCCTGGTGGCCTTCAGGGTCTGACCATCCAGCTGGATGGGACAAACACCCAGACTCCTTTGCAGTTAGCAAATAAACTCACAGAGCTGCCTTTATGCTTCGTCCTGTGGTCTGTGAGAGTTGAGGAGGGTGGAAGGTGTTGAGGATGACTGTTTTAGTTTGCTAAAGGGCTGCCTATGCAAAGTACCAGCAATGTGTCAACTCTTAGAAAGGGTATTTATTTGGGGTAAAAGCTTTCAGTTCCAAGGCCATGAAAAGTCCAAACTGAGACACCATCAGAGATGCTTTCTCACCAAAGTAAGCTACTGTTGATTCTGGCCTGTTGACACGTGATGAAGCAAGATGGCCACTGACCTCTACCCAGGTTTCAGCCTTCCCCTCAGGGCTCACCCTTTCCTCTAGAGCTGCTCTGTAGGCCAAACCTCTTAGGACTTTGTGCTTAAGTGATCCTCTCTCTCACCTGGCAGGATCAAACATGGCAGGGATTTTTTCTTCCTGTGTCTGTCTAAGTCTCTGTGTTTCCATTTATATTAGATCCAGCAAGGGAACAGAGACTCAGTCTGAGTTATGTCTCACTTAGTCCAGTCAAAAGCCCTAAATAGATCTTATCAAGTGATCTAATCAAAGGCCCCACAACTGAATTTAATGCAATCAAAGGTATCACATCCAGAGGAACAGATAAGTTTACAAACATAATAGTCTCTTTTTGGGATTCATAAAATTTCAAACTGCCACAAGGACCAAGCAGGTCCAGGGAGATGGGGGCCTAGGCTGTGGGCAATGCATATAGCAAAGGGAGGTGGTCGGGGGGAGGGGAGCCACCAGCACAATGACAGTGTTCCAGGAGAAACTCACATGGTCCTTTTCTCCTCCCCCCTCTGACTTAGGGGATCCATGCTAAATCTCTCCCCTTTTCTGGGCCTTAATTTCTTCCTGTCTAAACTGAAGGGCCTTCCGAGTTAGAGCTGAGTCTCATCAGGTTGAATTGCAATTTGAAGCCTGGGATGATTATTCTTTAAATGACTCCTTATTAACTGTCTACTGTATACTGTGCTAGTGTTTCACATATGGGATCTTAATCCCTACAAGACCTCTATGAGATAGGTTTTCTCCTTATTTTGAAAAGAAGAAACTGGCTCTAGGAGGTTAAATTACCTGCCCAGATAGAATCCCCTCTGCTTCCCCCGCAGATCTCAATCCCTTCCGAGGGAATTTTCCTTAAAAACCTGGAGACTTGAGCTTTCTTCTGCTCAGCATGTGCTTCTTTGTGTAAGTTGACAAATAAGGACTAGAAAGAAGGGAGCAGTGCCAGGGAATGCTAGTTTTCCCCCAAAGTTCATTCTGTTTCCTAGGAATAGAGGACTGTGTGATGCTTCTCTCTGGCCATAGAGGGCAGCAGAAATACCCCACAACTTCAAGTCTGGTGTGTGTGTGTGTTTGTGTGTATGTGTGTAGGGGAATAGGGAAGGGAGAGTCTCTGTGCTAGGCCATTTACCTGTGTGATCTCCGTTTAACTCTCTCAACTACCTTATGAGGTGGAGAGGCTGCGACTTAAGGTACTTTTATTATGGGCTAAACATTACCTCATTCATCCCTACAATCTTATTAAATAGATGTTGTCATTCCTCTATTTCCATTTTACAGGCGAGGAAACAGGCTTAAATTGCCTGAGGCCGCAGAGCCCACCTTTGTTAATAGTTTGAGCAAGTAGGATCCGAAGCAATTGGCCTCTTAAGTGGGAGGTATGGTTGGGAAGCCAAAGAAGGTCATGGTAAGAAGAGGAGGCCTGAGTGAGACCGTTAGGTCACTGAGGGAGGTT
The DNA here is from genome assembly GCA_029593785.1 of Cabassous unicinctus. NCBI lineage: Eukaryota > Metazoa > Chordata > Mammalia > Cingulata > Chlamyphoridae > Cabassous > Cabassous unicinctus. The sequence goes on from JAQZBX010042641.1 coordinate 11,907, forward strand.
TCTGTGGGGGAGTTTTCATTAGGCTTCACCCACTCTTTCCTTACTTCTGACTAGTTGGGCAAGTAGATAATTTTAGAGGGCTGAGCTGAAGCCTGGGTGGTTCAAGGCATATACTTCCATGGATTCTGTTAACCCAATTAGCCCAAGGTGCTGAGGACATCAGAGATCTACACAGGAAGTTGGGAAGTCAAAGGAATGGTTGTCATGGTTGTCACAAGTGGATGCCCCTGTTCCCAATACAAGGGATGGGACATATTATTACATACAAAAGTTTATATGTAATCAAAATGTTGGTTATGGAGTATAATTTAATGGACCCTGTTTTGGGGTTCTCCAGAAAAACAGAACTGTCAGTGTGTGTGTGCATATATATATATATGTGTGTGTGTGTATATATATGTGTATATGTGTGTGTGTATATATATGTAGAGAGAGAGAGAGAGCGAGAGAGAGAGATTATTCTAGTGACTGATTCATGAAGCCATGTAGCTGTGGGGATTGGCAAGTCTGAATTCCATAGAGCAGGCCACAAGTGGGAAACAGATGAAAGTTTAGTTTAAGCTGAAATTAAAGTCCCCAGGAAAAGCTGGCTGGCTGAAGTGGAGGCAGAGATTCTTCCGACTGCTGAAATCCTCAGTTCTATCTTGAAGACGTCAAACTGACTGGATGAAGAGGCGCCCCTCGTTGGTGAGGGTAATGTCCTTTATTGATTGTAGATGCAATCAGCTGTAGATGCAATTAGCAGTAGATGCAATCAACTGTTTATAGATGCAAATCCATCTCACAGTAACAAACAGACCAGAGCTTGCTTGATCAAACTGGCCACCATAAGTTAGCCAAGTTGTCACATGAAATTAACCATCACCAACCCCATGAAGACATCACCCAACCTAAAAAGGACATCATGAGTAACTTGCATCTTACCCACATTCTTTCCCATCCCATCTTTCCACTCTACATTTTATTTAGTTTTACTTTGACTGGATTTTTATATTCTTTGGTCACATATGTGCTACACACTTAAACAATAAATATTATTTAGATTTGTTTGCTTTTGGGTTCTGTAAAAATGTCAAATGTAGTGTTCTGGAACTTGCTTTTTAAAAACTCATTATGCTTCTAATATTTATCCATGTTCCATCATGTTACTTTGTTCTTCCATTTTCACTGATGTATTATATCCTATTGTGTTATTATACCACAATTTCTATTAATCTCTTGTCAATTATGCTTGGACTTCCCCCCAGCTATGGACATTGCTGCTATGAATATTCTTGTAGATGCACTTGGTGCTTATGTGTAAGAGTTTCTTCTGGGTGTTCATCCAGGAGTAGAATTGCCAGGCTGTAGGTTGTGTGCAGCTTTGGGAGACAATGCCAAATTGTTTTCCAAAGTGGGTTGTACCAATTATACATTACTAGTATGAGAGCAAAGAATTCTTGTTCATAAACATTTCCTCTAACTTTTCAGACTTTAAAATTTTTGCCAGTGTAGTGGTTGGCATCTCATTGTGGTCTGGATTTGTGGATTTGTACTAAGCAGGTTGAGCATCTCTTCATATGTATATCGGCTGTGTTTTTTCTTTTGTAAAATGCCGGTATTTGTGTGTATGTCTGTTTTCCTATAGAGTTATTTATCTTTTTCTCATTGTTAAGCAAGAGTTCCTTAAGTACTCTTATATACTAATCTTTGGCCTTCATTTCCTTTAGTGTCTTTTGATGAACAGAATTTTAATGTAGGTGAATTTATCAATCTTCCGGTTTCATGGTTGACTTTTTTGTGTCTTATTTAAGAGATCCTTTCCTACCCCCAAGTTCTCCAGAGAAACAGAACTGTCAGTGTGTGTGTGCATATATATATATATGTGTGTGTGTGTATATGTTCAAAAGATACTCTTCTTTATTTCCTCCTGTTTTAGTTTGCTAAAAGCTGCTGAAAGCAATATACCAGAAATGGGTTGGCTTTTACAAGGGAGGTTTATTGGCTTGTAAGCTACAGTTCCGAGGCTGAGAAAAGTGTCCAAATCAAGGCATCATCAGGTGACATTCTCTCCCCTAAGTCTGGCTGCCAATGATCCTGGACTCCTCTGTCACGTGGGAAGGCAGATGGCAGTGTCTGTTGGTCTCTGCCTGCTCCTCTGGGCTCTGTTGCTTCCAGCTTCTGGCTGCTCCATCTGTGACTTGATCTCTCAACTTCTGTGGGTTTCTTTCCAAGCTCCTGAGTCTTTTCTGTTTGCCTTTCTGTATTCATTACATTTATAAAGGACTCCAGTAGGAGGATTAAGACCCACCCTGGGTCATGCCTTACCGAAGTAATCTAATCAAAAGTTCCCACCTACAATGGGTTCATACCCACGGGAATGGATTAGCTCTAAGGACATGGGTCTTTTCTGGGGTCCATAAAAGCCTCAAGCTATCACACCTCTAAAATATTAGGTTTGGTTTTCACATTTGTTCTTTATCTAGAATTGATTTTTAGGTGTCTTTGAAGTAGAAATCTAATTTCCTTTTTTTATATGGATAAATGATTGCCCATCCCCCTTTATTGACTAATTTCTTCTTTCTCCATTTATCTGCAATGACATCTCCGTCATATATCAAAGTTTAATATTGTATGGGCCCATTTCTGGGCTATTTTTCTGTTTATCAATCATTTACTTCTTTGCCAATACTAGATTGTCTTAATTTTTATAGCTCAGGGATAAGCCTTGATATCTGATAAGAAAAGTCTCCTAACTTGTTCTTCATCTTCAGGAGAATCTTGATATTTTTGGGCTTTTGCACATCTATCTTCCATATAAATATAGTATCTTGTCAAGTTCCATGAAAAGCCCTATTCGGATTCTGATTGGAATTTCACTGAATCCTAAGTGAGTTAAAGGAGAGTTTAAATATTTATGAAATTGAGCCTTTCTATCTATGGACATGTGTTGTCTCACTGTTTATTTAAGTCTCCTTTAATATCTTCCAGTAACTTTTTAATTTTCCGCATTTAGATCTTATACATCTTTTGTTATATTTATTCCAAAATAATCTATAGTGTTTGCTGTTGTTGTAAATGGTGTCTTTTTAAAATTACATTTTCTATTTGTTTCTAATTTATAGACATGCAATTGATTTTTGTAATCTGTTGATCTGAAAACCAGACATCTCGCTAAGCTCCTTTATTATTTCCAATAATTTGTTTGTAGTTTTTTTGGGGGGGAGGGTTTCTGTGTAGACAATAATCATCTGTGAATAATGACAGTATTATTTTTCTTCCATTCACAATCCCTGCTGCCCAGGACAGCCAGTACAGTATTGGCAATGGTGGACATCCTTTAGCACATTAAGGAAATTCACTTTTAGTCCTAGTGCAATAATTTAAAAATGTAAATGGATGGTGAATGTTATTCAACGGTTTTTCTGCATTTATTGAAATGATCATGAGTTTTCCCTTTAATCTGTTAATGTGGCAAATGATATAGATTTAAAATTTTTTTATTGATGTATAGCTTGTATAGAGAAAAGTACACAAGTCATAAATGTATTGCTTGATGGAATTTCAAAAATTGAACACATCCATGTGATCCAGCAGCTGGACTGAGAAACAAAACATTACTAACAACTAGAAGCCATCCTCATGCCCTCTTCCACTTATAGATTTCTGATGGTAAATTGACTTTGCTTTCATGGTCTATCATCTTTTTTATATCCTGCTGGATTCGGTTGCTAATGCTTTGTTTAGGACTTTGCCTCTCTGTTCATGAGTGTGATTGGCCTGATATTTTCTGTTTTTGTACTGTTTTTGGTCCGGTTTCAATGTCAAGGTTATACTAGTCTCATAGAATGCATTGGTGAATATTCCTGTCTTTTCTAGTCTGTGGAAGAGCTTGAATAAGATCTAATAACCTGTCTTGAAAGTTCTGTGAACTCATTGATAAAATATCTTGGCTGGGTATTTTCTCATTTTCTTAAATGTTTTTTTGGAATAATTTTAAAAAACTTTCAGTATGGAAACTTTCAAATATATACAAATAGAGTTTGTATAGATATGTGTACAAATGAAATGCAGTTCAGTATACTAGAGAGGAGGCATGGTGGACTCCCACATACCCATCAACAGCTTCACAAATAGAAACTCATGACAAACCTTATAGCACTACCCTATCCACTCCCCCACCCACTGGATTAAAATCAGAAATCATTCATTTTGTTTGTAAATATTCATATATGTACCTCTAAAATATCAGACCTCTTTTTACCCCAACATTAAAAAAAATTCAAACAGAAAAGTTGCACGACTATTACAGGGAACTCCCATTTATCTTTTAGGTTGATTTACCAATGCCACATTTGCCCTCTATGTATATATATAAAAATTATATATGCATGTGTATACACACTTATTTTAAAAATCATATGTATATATGATTCTGTTTCTTTTTTCTGAACATTTTGAAAGTCTCAGTCACTGGAACACTTCACTCCAACTACTTCACCATGTATCGCCCCAGAGCCAGGACTTTATCCAAAATCTCCACTGTACTGCTATAACACCCAAGAAATTTAACATGAATACAATAATTAATATAATCAAATATACAGCCTGGATTAGCTTCATATTGTTGCTGTAACAAATGACCACAAATTCAGTGGCTTAAAACAACACATTTATCCTCTTACATTTCTGGAGGTCACAAGTCCGAAATGGATCTCCTTGGGCTGAAATCAGGGAACCTGTCAAATCAAGAACTGCATTCCTTTCTGCAGGTTACAGGGAGGATCCATTTTCTTTGCTTTTCCATTCTGTAGCGGTGACTCTTAGCCTTGACTTGTGGGCAAGAGCGGATGGAGTTTTTCTCACATTGCATGGCTCTGCACTGACTCTTCTTTCCTTTCACATTTAAAGCCGCTTGTGATCCAGGAGACTTTCCCTCCTTTAAGGTCGGCTGATTAGCAACCTTAATTCCACCTGCTACCTTCTTTGCCATGTAATGCAACACACTCGCAGGTTCTGGGATTAGGCTGTGGACATCTTTGGGAGGACACTGTTCTGTCTAGCACAGGTCCTCAGTCAAGCGCTTTCCTCCAGAGTCCTAAGGAGCCCGTGGCCGCGTGGCTGGGGAGCCCGTGGGGTGGTGGGGCTGACGGTGGTCTTGTCAGGGGTGAGGCTCAAAAAGGTAAGTCAAGTCCCGCCAGCTCCAGCGGACGGCGCTGACCGGGGGCGAGGGCGGTGCAGGGCAGCTCGCCGTGACCGCCTGGAGCCCCGATGTCCGCCGAGAGGCGCGGCCGTCAGGGGGAACCGCCAGGGGACGCCGCCGCCCCGCGCAAAACCTCGGAGGAGCGCGGGCGCTTCCCGGCCCTGACAACGCCGCTTTCACGGCTGGCTTGAATGAAGTGCTCAGTGTGGCACCTCCCAGTTGGAAGGGGATCCTGCTCCCCACGCTAAGCCTCGCGCGGGTCTCCCTGGGTAGGACGGAGGACAAGTCCTGGCTGAGCTAGAGGCGGATGCAGGCACATCCAGAGTCCGAGTGCCAAACGAGAGAGCGACAGTGGGGGAAAGGAAAACCACTCCCCCAAAATCCCATGCAGAAAGGGTTTTCAGTAGTCAGATGTGGCAGAACCTGCTGAGTGGGGTGGCGCAGGAGAAAATCCACCGCCCACACTGCTGTTCTGCTGAAATACTGATGAGGCGCTAGAGCCAGAACAAGACACTAGAGGGCGCCAGAGACCACGGCTGTCCCCTTCCCCAAAAGGAGGAAACAGAGCAGGGCGACCCCCACGTCATCTACCCTGAGGGGAGGGCCAAACTTTCTCAAGATGCAGGGCCATCCCTATACAAGTTAGTCCTCACAAAATGAACGAAAGATGTTGGCCCTAATAGACACGGGAACGGGAGCGGAATCCACCCTCATGCACGGGAGTCCCCACGGGTTCTCTGGACCCCTGACACACCTTGATGGGCGTGGGGGCACATGCAACTTGCTGAAAGATGCTCGTCTCCTCCAAATAGGGCAAGACCCTCCATCCCACAGGTGGCTATGCAAATCCCTTATATCTGAAAACTATACCAGGAGTTGACACTCTCCTCGGGGCCACCTCAGATACCACCTTAGGGGAATTTCACCTAAGGGTGAACGTTCTGAAGACAGTGCTGTGCAAGCAGCCGGGTGGGACCCCGTCCTCCTACCGTGACCAAGGAGAACCGTGGACAGTCAATAATCTCTGCCTGTGGAGCACAAAGACATAGCTGCAACTGTCTTGGAATTGGAAAAGGTGCAAATTATCCAACCGGCACAGAGTCCTTTCAATAGCCCAGTTTGGCCTGTGCAGAAGCCGGATGGAACGTGGAGAATGACCGCGGATAATTGGAAACTAAACAGTGACATCTATGCGCCGTACCCAATATGTAGCCCAAATATTAGATTAACAGGCTGTAGGGGCCTAGCATGCTGTTAGCACTGGATTTGGCCAGTGCTCTCTTTAGTATACTAAGATATAAACAATCCCAGCACATGTTTGCCTTCACATAGGAGGGATGATGGATATATACCTAGCTCTACTCTCTGTCATGGATTAGTGTGGCCAGACACCTGGCCGCCTTGGCCCACTCCCAGGAATATATGGTAAACACTCTGTGGATGATATTTTGCTCTCCTCTATAGACTCAAGTCTTTTACAGAAAGCCACAGAGAGAGTCTGGCAGCACATCCAGAAAAGAAGTTGGGCGGTCAACCCCAGGAAAATACAGGGACCAGGAAACACCCTCAAGTTCCTGGGGGTGGTAGGGTGGGGTAAGACTCATATTTTACCATCTACTGAGACAAATAGGATCCAAGCTTACCCTGCCTGCAAATGATTAAAAAAGTGCAGACTCCTGAGGGCCTTGGGGGATATTGGAGGATGTCTTTCCTCATTTGGCACAATGCCTGATGCCCCTGTACAGGCTAATAAAAAAGGGAGCAATGTAGGATCAGGGGCACCAGGAAGAGGAGGCTTTCGTCAAAGCAAAAACTTTAATAGCTCAAGCACAGGCCCTGCAAACTGTGACTCCAGGGCGACCACTTGAGCTAGACCTCTCTGTCACAGAGGGTAGAATAGGATGGGCCCTGTGGCAAAGGGACAGGAAGACATGGATCCCCATAAGGTTTTGGTCTCAGCTCTTCAAAGGGGCTGACAGTGTAAGGCAATTCCTAGCCGTGAACCAAGCTTTACCACAGGCAGAGGCCGTCACAGGGAGCATGGCAGTGGGAATGAAAGGTGCGTGGGCACATTAAGGGCTTCGTAGACAGGCTGTTTATGAGGCCTGCGTCTGTGGTAGTTCACAATGGCACTTCAGTGCTGGGACACACACATCTACAGTGGAGGGGACATTTAACATCTAGTCGCAGCTCACTGGAGTTACAATTCCTTCTGGGGCCTGTAACATAACCACAGAATTTAAAGGAGGCCCCAGAGTTGCCCCTCGGAAAGCCCTGATGTTATCAAGGAAGGAGCAGGGGTGCCCCCACAGAGTGCTTGGTATACAGCTGGCTGCTGCTCAGGCCAAATCCCATCTTGGACAGCAGTGGCCATACAACCAGCGGCGGATACCCTGTGGGTGGAGACGGGAGTGGGACACAGGAGTCAATGGCACAGCTAAGAGCTGCCTGGTTGGCTCTTAGGAACAAGCCACACCTGGTCACTACGTGCACTGATTCATGGGCAGTTATGAAAGGGTTAATGGTATGGATTGCTTAATGGGAAGCTGATAACTGGCTTATAAAGGGGTGTCCATTGTGGGGGGCTGAACTACGGCCAGGCATCTGGGACTGCCTACACCAGCAGGGGCGGAGGTTATGGTCTTCATGTGGCAGCCCATCAGCCGACCGACCTCCCAGGTAGCGTAGAAGCAGATCTCTTAGCAAAGACCAGGGCGGTGGAAATAACTGACAAGACAGACACAGCCCACTGGATACACCGGAAAGTGGGGCATGCGGTGTTCACGCCACAGGAGGCTGGTCTGCCTCTCTCCGGACAGGACACTGACTGCCCCACTTGCAGCCAGATGTGACCCAAATCTCAACCTGGGGTGTCAGGCCATAGAAGGAGAGGCACTAAAGGTTTAGACACTTGGCAGGTGGATGAGATGGGGCCTCTTCCCCGGTGTCGAGGGTATCGCCATGCACTTACCTGCGTAGAAACTGTCAGTGGTCTCGTGCAAGCATCCCCTGCAGACGTGCCGGCCCAGAATCTGCTATGACCACAGTGTCTACAAGCAATGGGTGGCACACCCACGGTCATTTTGTGAGCCAGGGTCCCACTTCACTGGCACTCTAATATGAGATTGGGCACAAAAGGAGGGGATAATGTGGCAGTTTCATCTGCCTTACAAAGGGGCCGGCTTGACAGAAAGAAAAACGGCTTACTAAAGGGATAGATCAAACTCCCCTCTGGGCAGACATCTTTAAAAGGATGGGCAGTTGTCCTACCAGAGGCCCTCAGAAACCTTAATGAAGTGCCCACCGAGGCAGGTAAAGCCAGCCTTTCATAGGATCCTGTGTGTGGAAACGGACAGAGGAGGCCTGGAGCCCTGAGCTAAATGCCATCGAGATGGGTTAACACTACCAACTCCTCTCCCTATCACCCCAGCTACTGGAGTACTCCCTGGGGGCCTGGGGTGGACCCCGGCCAAGAGCTGGCTTGCGATCCTCTTGCCGAAAAGGCAGGAGGCCCCTGCCACCCTAGAGCTAACCCCGACATTCCTGGAAGAGAGGGGACCTGGAGAGACAAACAGTGGCAATGGGCAGGCGAGCGTCCCATCCCAAGGGGCCCAGCCATGGCGACATGCACTGGGTTAGTGTTGACACTGTTAGCATAGTGGGGGTGGTCCCCCCGTAGGGGGACCAGAGGTGTGGAGTGGTCAGCCAGGGTGAGCCCCTGCTGCGGCAGAGGCCGTGGCTGGAGGAGGCACCGACACTAGTCTCATGCTGAGGGGAGGGTGAGATCTCCCGGCCTGTGTTCCTCACAAGCTCATGTCTTTGTTCTGCTAGCTTATGCTGTCTTCAATGCTGGAGCACCCCTAAAAATAGGTGTTTAACCCGGACCCACCACAAGGCCGAAACACACAACTGACCCGACTCGCAGTGGCTTCATGCCTTTGAGCAGCTACGGAGGCGCCCCTCGGTGGGTCGATCGGCTTCGGGGTCGCGAACAGGAGGCCGTCCAACGCTGGATCTGAGAACAGCAGAAGGAAATGTCAACCTTGACCACCACCAGCACAGGTGATGCCACTAATCCATGGGGGGGGGGGAGTGGAGCTAAAACACCCCGGGGCACAAATGAACCTTTCCCAGCAAATTCTGGAAGAGAGAAGCCATTGGGAAGGAGCCTCATGCCCCACAGAATACAACCTTCACCAGTGGGGGTCTTAGGCCCATTTATGGGGTGGGTTTACGTGGCTCACTCCTACCACAGGACACTACCACGAACTGCCTCCTTGTGTCAGGAACAACACACACACACACACACACACATGCAAGACCATGAACCAACTGATACTAGATATCAGAGTTATATGTCTTCTGCAAAATGCTCCCTTACCATTGTCCTAATTGCAGTGACTGGTTTGTCATGATTGGAGCCGCCCAGGGATCTACTGGATTTCCCCTAACGGCACACAGTGGTTATGCAGCACAAATGTGCCCGTGGTTGCTCCACGGTTACTGGGTTGGTGTACCCTTGGCTCCCCTGGACGCATTTTTGGACATCAGTCACAATCCCAGCGCCCTTCAATGAGCCTATTTGGAGAGGGAGGTGGAGCAGGTCTGTATTCTCTTGGAGGGGTTATTTGATCTCTGCTTTTGTGCTATTGGCATCTTGCTCCACGCGGAAAACTGTGCAATGCCAAGGACAAGGAGAGAGTTCTGAAAGCTGCAAGAAGAAAAGCAATGACTTCTATACAGGGGGATCCCAATAAGATTAAATGCTAATATCTCATCAGATACTATGGAGGCAAGAAGGCAGCTGTATGAAATATGTAAAGTGCTGAAAGAAAACTATTACCAACCAAGAATTTT
>JAQZBX010042642.1:0-21928 GCA_029593785.1 Cabassous unicinctus
GTTGGTTGAAAATATCATAATGCATAGTTGAACTCAAGATAAGCAGAGTTTTTCATGGGGCAGGGAATTTACCATCAGTAGAATTATCCTAGTAGATACTGGGCCAATTAGGAATGCTTTTGGAGGAAATCCGAGTTTGTAGCTCGAGGATTTATCTAACATGGAAACTTGATAATTGCATAAAATATAGGCAATGAGTCAATATATATTTGATTTAATTAACTTCACTTTACTCATGATTTTATAGACTTGACTAGAATTATCAAAATTGGAAAAATACAAAATCAAATTGGCCATCAGTTGAAATGAGAGATGTGCTACTCATTGAAATTTAAGCAATTGATCAAATACATACATGGATATCCATTTGATAAACATAAAACAATTAATTGGTGTTATCAAACAGAAGCAAGAATTAGGAGGATTGGTAGAAGCCTCCTTGGATATCATGATATCCAATCATTTCTACTCCAATATTTCTATGCCTGCTTTACAGAAGTCCTAGAATTAGATATTTTGCTTTTCAGTCTTATCATATAAGTGATATAACTTTACTGAAATTTCTGGGTGAAAATCCATATGCATGAAAAAATTTGTTACACAGGCCAGTGCATCTTCATTAGAATTTGAAGGCAGGTTTTAGAGGATCCACAGATGCCTTTAAATGGTATATACCATTTGAAATGTATATAAGCCTATGTATAATTTTCTATAGCTTTATATTATTTTCTCAAGTTTTTTTTTCCTAACTGACTTACAGCCTAATATGCATAAAAAGAGGCCCCAGTTAGAACCCTGTAAATATTACATGTCAGTGTATGGTTTGAAGGATACCTGGATTTCTGACTAAACTTTGACCAATACTTTTTACCCAATAATTCAATGTACCAGGAATCTTTCACATACTTATCTCACACTTTAATGTTTAAATATTTCTTCTTATAATACAATTACTATCTATAACTTCCACCCTTATCAAACTAGGCTCAGAAATGTGACTGTAAAGGAGGTGATAAATATTCAACATAACTTAGGATTTGAATGAAGAAAATGTGACATCTGATTGAAGTGAGACAAAGTGAATATAGCTTTGGTGATGGTTAGGGATTGGATCAGTATCACAAGATGATGTTTGATACTAATCTAGGACTTGGAATGAATTATGTTATCAGAGGCTACTAATTTTCTTTATTGGAAGATTTATCCCTGTGGGTGCTTTTGAATTGGATGTGGAAGCTCTCTGACAAGAGCTTCTCATAGCTCTTTCCCACTTCTTATTTCTGCCTGATATGAAACAGAAAAGTCAAGATCGATCCATCCATAAAAGGAAATACAGTTTGCTTTGTTGGCAATGTGATTTTATGTTGTCTCTTTCACTGAAGCATAATTAAAACAGAGATGGGTAAAAATCTTAAGTGTGCTGTTGAATGAGTTTTAAAAATGCATTCATACTTCTAATCTACATCCTCTTAAAATATATATCACATTAGAAGTTTTCTTCATTTCCCTCCTACTCAATACTATCCCCTGAGTTAACCACTGTTCTGATTTCTTTAACTATAGATTAATCTTACATATTTTAGAGCTACATATATATGAGGTCATATATAGCTGAATATCTTTCATCCAACACCATACTGTCTCAATTCCTGTAATTTTATTGGAAACACTAGAAATTACAAAGTATGTTCTCCAAATTTGTTCTTCCTTTAAAGATAAGTTGTGGTTTTATATCTTTTATATTTTTGTATAAATATTTTTTAAAACCCTGGAGAGTTTAATGAGGATTGTGCTGAATCCATAAATTATTGTGGAGATTCAAGTCCTTAATATTATATATGCTTTGCAAATATTCTCTTCCAGTCTGTAACTTATCTCTCATTCTTCTGATAGTGTCTTCCAAAAAAGCATAACATTTTTCATTTTGGTTCATTCATATGTGTAGGAAGAAAGATTTTGTTATTTCTCTTACCCAGCTTGTGGATGATTTTTTTTTTTATTCTGGCAAAAGTGTATCCATTATTTTATTTAATTTCTTAGAAAGTTGCATACTCTTTAATTTCCATTTTCATTCACTAATTTTGAGAATCTTCTTATCTGGTGTTGTCACTTCTGTTACCATTCATCTCCCTTTCTCTCTCTCTCTCTCTCTCGCACACACACACATACACACATACACACAGGTATTGATTTTCTCTTTCATTTTCTATAGCCTTTCCTGTTCCCCTCTAGAACAAATCCTCAATCTGTTTTCTTCCATCTTGCTAATGTGCCCTTCAGACATATCTGTTTTATAATTTAAACCATTTGTGTGTTTTTTAAATTTGAAGTATTATATTTTTCACATCTAATATATCTTCTTGGTCCTATTTTACACTATCTTGTGATAATATAATACAATATTGCCAATATCTTCCTTTTACCCTTCTTTCATCTTTTTTTGACATTTAAATATCTTCTCAAATGTTTAGTGCCTACCCAAGGGTTAATGACATCTGAATTTCCACATTTTTCCTGTCTCCTCCAAAGTATTTTTGTATTCTCTCAATCCATTATAAGAAACAAATCTACTCAGTTCTAGTTTATTCTTTCAATTCTTCATTTTGCCCCAAAATCAAACAAAAATCCACATTTGCCAGTGTATATGTATCTCTTGCACAAATTTTCATATTATATATTCTGTTTTCCACTTTGCAATTCTTCACTTGATATTTATTCTGGAGATTACTCCAGCATTTTGTAGAGGTCTTACTTGTTCTGTTTTGTTGTTGCATAATTGTGTGGCATAAAAATATTGCATAAAAATATTAAGTAAGAACTTTATTGGTGGACATTTGAGCTTCTCCCAATCTTTTGCTGTTACATATTATACAACAATTGCCACCCTTGCATATGTATCATTTGTCCATTTTGCCAGTGTTGCTTAGTGTTAGATTCTTATATGTGGGGCAACTATGACAAAGAGATATAGAACCATGTAAATTTGACAGATATCATCACATTCTCTTTCATATATATTGTAATATTTTAATTCTCATCAGCAATTCCTGTTTACAATATAACTTACAAATCAAGAAGTTAAAGTTTTGATTTTGTGAACAATCTATTAGGTAAAATATGATCTATTATGTAAAATATAATGTCTCAATTTAATTTTATTTGCATGATCTTTACTCAGCAAGTTAGTGCATTTTCCATGTTCAGAGGGGTTTTCTATAATTTTTCTTGGAACTGTTTGTTAATATCTCTGATAGATTTTTAAATTAAGATATTGGTCTTTTTCTTGATTGTTAGAGGTTTTATACATATATTAGGAATATTTGTACATTTCTGTTTTATATGTTGTAATTTCCTAGTGTGACATTGGTATTTGACTTTATGGTATTTACTTTTATGAAAAACATTCTATTTTTAGAAAGTTGGATGTATCAAACTTTTATTGCCTCTGCATTTTGAGACTTCTTTCAAAAGGTTTGCTCTCAGTTTTCTTGTAGATGTTTTATGATTTTTTTTATTCACATTTAGAACTCTCTTGGCTTGAATTTGCCCAGGAGTATGGTCTGAGTACAAATGCTATCTTATCTTTTTCTAAATTACTAGTCATCTGTTTACACACTGATCTGAGTTGCTTACCATGACACATGCTCTACTTTAATTCCATTTGAACTTGGGTCTATTTCTGGATTATGTTTTCTTTCAATTAGCTTGACTCTTCAGGCACCACCATCAAAAAACTTTAAATATGGATGATTTATAACATGCTAATATATTTCATTGCTATGCAAACAACTGGGTATACTTGCTGTTTTATTATCCCAGATGGACTGTATAATTAATTTTTATCCAGAAAAACAATTTTGTAAGAATTTTTATCATGATCATAATAAAAATCTAAATTAATCATGGAAATTGATATTTTTAACAATGTAAATGCATCTTTTGCAAAATCATTATATGGCTTTTTATTTAATTAAATATGTTTGCCTATTTTCAGAGTGAAGAAAAAGACAACTTGCTCAGTAGAATGATTAATATTAATGTATGAGATTGTGATCATATAAGGGCAAACCTGAGGACTTCTCTGTTTAATAATTAAGAATAACATAAAACTTATCAATGCAATTTGAGAAGTGCAATCAAATTATAAAAATCTCTTCAGAAAATAAAGCATTAAATAAAAAATATTTTTAAAATAACTGGAGAACAACTCTCTAGCTAGGTAACTTTCATTACAAAGCTACAAATGTATCAAAAATTTTAAAAATTCAAATCATAAAAGAAAAAATTATCACGTTTATTACTTGATTAGAAGAACAGAATATTTTATAAATACCAATATTTAACAAAATGTTTTTTACTATGTTTACAGTAACCAATTTCACTATAAACCAGTTAAATTCCTGGCATATCTTAAGCTACATATAGTTATTATTTTTAGAATTAATTGCTTACATATCAATACTTTTTTCTGCATTGCACATTTCTTCCTTTTGTACATTATTTTCTAATAGTTCTAACTGAATTTCAGTAACTTATACCCATCTTCTTCACCAGATACAGTATCTAACATTATATGTTCAGTTTCCATTGCTTGGTATTCAGAACTCATTTGAGTCACTTTGGACAAATCCATGTTTAAAACATATAGTTATGCATACTGTGGATACTGTTGGGGTTTGAATCATGTACTCAACAAAACAGACATTTTCTAGTTTTAATCCTCTTTCCTGTGGGTGTGAACCTCTTACTCAGCAAATTTGGGTTTCTCAGCTAAATGCACTTCAAATGAACAGTTCCTGAGACATCAGGGTTTTTTGTTTTTGTTCTGTTTTTTAAACAAATCAATTTTATTGATACATAATAATAAAGCATAAAATTCATCCAAAGTGTACACCCAGTGGTATTTGGTATAATCACATAGTTTTGCATTCATCACTTCAATCATTAGACATTGGGATTTCAATGAGAGAAAGAATTTATTGCTGGTGCATAGGAAGGAGTTCAGATGGCCTAGTGGCCTAAAACTCTGTCTCCCCGTACTGCAGTAATTATGATAATTTTTTAGTATCCAAAGACAGGCAGGTTTATGCTAATGAGTACAGTGGCTTGAGATGATAAATTAGTGATGATCTAATTTTAGCATGTGCAGATCAATTACATACTTAGTTACAGAAGCTACTATGCATGTCAGGCAGGCCAATTTTGGTTAGCTCTGGCTTTGCCCAGTAAAACAGTTTAAGAATTGATGTAGGTTAGTTCTGGGCTGACTTGGATTCCTTCACTGATAAACTTAATGACAGTCTAGTGATCATAAGACTTAAAGTTGTAAAACAAGATAGGGGATATATAAAAAACTGGGGTCAGATACAAGTTTTTACAATCAAAAGATAAAGGTTATATAGTTTTACAATCATTATCAGAGATCAAGTCATCTGGATTTTAGTTCAGCAATTTTCAGTAATTTCAGTATTTACTTTTGGCTCTTCTATAATAAACTAAAAAGTAAAAAGGTATCTATATAAGGTTTTGTAACCATAATCATTTGTCAATTCTTAACCCTCTGTTACAAACCCGTTTGTAAATAATGTCCTTGAATATATAAAGATCAATAAGCGTGTAGACTAATTTGTGAAAAGAATTTTCCAAGATCCTATTTAGATTTAGATGACATGAAATTGAATTAGTGTGGGTTTTAATCTGGAGTCTTCACAAGTGAAGGAAATTGGACCTGGAGGTAGAAGCCAGAAGTCAGAATAAGACCAAGAATGAAGCACACCACCATCTGACTAAGGAATCCCAATAATTGCAGCAAGCCAGCACCAGAACACCAAGAGAAAATACCACCTGTTGGGAACTTACTTTTGGACTTCTAACTTCCAAAACGGTGAAACAATGGGTTTCTATTTCCTAAACCAACCAGGTTGAGATATTTGTCATAACAGGTTTGTAAAACTAAGACAGATACAGAATATAAAAATGTTATCCTCTAGTGTCTAGAATCCCTGTGATAAATAAAATTTAGTAGGCCCAACTAGAGTCATGTTGTGCTAAGCCCCATGTCAGCAAAACCAAAATCTAAGTATGTTTCTATTTCTGCCTTGCCCAAAAGAAAAAGGAAACACAAGAATTTGAATTAGCCAATCAACTATCACTCACTCCCTATTATTTTGCCAGCTAATGTCTTTATTGTTAAGCAACCATCAGTACTAATCATAACAGGAAGTTTCTTCTGCATTAACCACTGAAAATTTCCTCTCAAAGTACTCCCTTGTTCTGTCCATAAAAGCTCACTGCTCTCTTTGTTCTGTGAAATTCCTCTCTACCACTTGGTAATTACATTCTCCCCAATTCATGAACTAATTCAATAAAACTTTCTGAGAGCTAACCAAACATAGCTCAAGTTTTTATTTAACACCTCCATACTTTAGTAAATTCATGAATAATAGGTGTTCCTTAGTAATAGCTTTCTTTATTCCTCTTCTGGAAGATTGTTTTGGCTCGGGTCTTCTTTTTATTAATTTTTTTAAAAAGATACTTAGATTACATAAATGTTAACATAAAAAATGTAGAAGATCCCATATGCCCCACTCCCTTCCCTTCCCACACATTCCCACATTTACAACATCCTTCATTACTGTGGTACAGTTGTTAAAATTCATAAACATATATTGGAACATTGCATCACCACTAAGTGTGGATTATAGTTTACATTATAGTTTAAACTCTTCCCCACACAATTTTGGAAGTTATGATAAGATATATAATGGCCTTTATCTATCACTGCAACATAATTTAAGACAATTCCCAAGTCCCAAAACAAAACCCCATATTACAACTATTTTTCCCTCTGTCTGCATTCAGAACCTCTGGAAGTTCACAGATTCCTTGAATCCCACATCACTGCATGCCTATGACCTAGTTCTCTCTCTTTTCTGCTGAGTTATTGCTCAATCTCCCCTGCTATTAGGCATCCATATCCCACTCTCAAACAGTCCTAAACTGTGACAAGGAAATGCATCAACTGTTGGGGCTGCCAGTTTCTACCACAGGGGAAATGTGAATCAGAAATCATAAAATTCACAAGGCTCTTTTCTCCATAAGCACTAGCGGTATCCCCAGCACTGTACAGTAAGTCTGTCTTTCTGTATGAAGAGCCTAGATCAGAACAACCTAAACTGATTCTCTACATGAGTGGCTCCTCTCCACCTCTCTCAGGTTTATAATTAATGCCTGGATTTACTTTCAGAGGAAAATTCTTGTCTTCCCTGTACCAGTAATCTATAGGAGAGATAAAAAGAGAAGGAGAGAAAATGTTAAATTTTAAGGAAAAGATCCTCTAGAGAAAGATTTTTATATTCTAAACTGCTTCTAACCAAAGTTTAGATTAAGACTTACATGCAAATTTTAACTCAAACCCTTTATTCTAAATCTATTTCTAAAACAGTTTTATTACTATTCTCAGACTGTTTTCATATTGATTTGAGAAGTTCTAATTTTACAATTCTAAGTTGCACCTAAAAACAATGAATAATACCTCTATGAACATTTGTATGCATGTATCTCTTAGTGTCTGCTTTCAGTTCTTCTGGGTATATACCCATCAGTGGAATTGCTGGATCATATGGCAGTTTTATAGTTAGTTTTATGAGGAACTGCCGAACTGTCCTCCACAATGGCTGGACCATTCTACATTCTCACCAGCAGTGGATGAAGGTTCCCTTTCATCTGCATCCTCTCCAACACTTACAGTCTTCTGTTTTTTTAATAGCCACCAGTCTAATGGGTAAAAGATGGTATCTCATTCTACTTTTGATTTGCAATTCCCTAATACCTAGTCATGTTGAGCATCTTTTCATGTGCTTTTTAGCCATTTGTATTTCTTCCTTGACTGGAGTCTTTAGGCTGTCTATGTGCCAGGTGTACCTGGAACCTCAGTGAAGTTGCAACACCTAACAAGGAGGTGATGATTGACAACCACCATACCAAGGAAACAAGAGTGCCAACAACTGCAAGCAAAAGAGTCCCATCCATCTGCTTTATGGGATCGAAGTTTCCTCTCAATCAGAGGTAGAGTGGACATCACCATCCCAGAATCCTCAGGATTGGGAAAAGAACTATGGACTAGAGTGGACTTACTGGTATTCTATTATAGATATATTGTGGTTTTAGCATTGGAAGAAATTACAACATTGATGTGGATGCAGGAAACACTAGAGGCTCTGGGGACAGAGAGAGGGAAAAACAATTGTAAAAGTGGGGCTTTTTCAGGACTTGGGAATCGTCCTGAATGACATTGCTACGACAGATATAGGCCATTTTATACCATCCCATAACAGGCAGAACTGTGTGAGACTGAGTGTAGACAATGTGAACTATGGTCCATGCTCTGTGGCAAAGCCCCAGGATGCGTTTATCAATTGCAATGAATGTGTCACACTAATGAAGGATGTTTATGTGGGAGGGTGTGAGAGTTGCAGGGAGTGGGGCATAGGGGAATCCCTATATTTTTTTGTGTAACGTTTATGTAATCTAAGTATTTTTAAAAAAACTTTTAAAAATTATTATTGAAAAAAAAAGATAAGCTTAGATATCAGCCTTTTCCTTGGACTCTGGGTGACTTTGATCAGGGACGAACACATACTTGTGGAATGCTGCTTTAAAATTTATCATCTTTTCTGAATATTTGTATTTCTTTAAATCTAAATATCCATGCATTCTATAAATATTAGTTATGTCATGTCAATAACCAAGATGGCCCTAATACTAGACCTGTTTCCCAAATAATAATCCTAAAATGTAATGGTAGCCCAACAATTATCCATAAACCCTTAGTTACATGATGATATTTCACTCAAATTTATGCTTACATGTCAGATGAAAATCAATAATTATAATGGGTTATTTATTTTGAGCTATTCCATAAACTAGTTTTTCTCAAGCTTTTTAATTCTGACAAATCTCCTCAACCACGGATTTGAGGTATAATAGTATAAGTGATAAGAGAGGAGATAGGTATAGTATTCTTGAAAAAATGAGTAACAAAATTGGTGTTACTTTTTTGGGGGGAGGGTGGGTAACTTAAGTAATTTTTTTTATATTTTTAATAATGTATGTTGTGAGTTTACAAAACAATCATGCATACAATACAGAATTCTCATACATCACCCTACCACCAGCATTTTTGTGACACGTTTATTAGAAATGATGAAAGAATATCATCATATTATTGCTATCTAGAGTCCATAGCTTATAATTTTTAGAAATTTTTTCCACAAACCATCCTATTATTGACTCCATATATCAAAATTGTATATTTATTATAGTTCCTGAGGCAATGTTCTCACATTTTTACATCACTGTTATGCAGTCTCCTGCCTTGCACAATCCATTCAAAGTGTACACTCACAAAATACAGTTGTGCTGTCATCACCTCAGTCCAAAAAATACTGTTACTTTTATTTCTTTGTTTTCTTTTCTCCATTTCTCTATTCTTTCCCCTTTTCCTTTATTTTTTCTTTCTTTTGTTTCTTCTTTTTCTACCATATACTTTTCTTGTTACCTTTGTTGTTCTTTGGTGGTTTCCCTACATTGTCTTTGAACTTTTCATATATTCCTCCTTTGCACTTGCCTTGTAAATTATATTTCTTAAGTGCTTTAAACCCTATTTATCCCTGTGTCTCTCCCACACCCCTTCCAAACAATGGTCAGAGCAGTGCAAATGGGCTCACCTACTAAGTGAAAACTTGTAGTCAGAGATTAACAATAAAATTAAATGAGATGAATAACTACACCAAATGCCTTCACTAAATGCTTTAATCCATAACTGAATGGCATCCTAACATTTAGCAATCACTCTAATTTCACACTAACTGTAAACAAATTTTACTTATCTTAATCCAAGTTTTTTCTAGAATGATTCCAATCTAAAATGTAGTGCTTAACCATTCTGCTTGAAACTTGATCATAATTCTTAATCTTCACTCTGAATTGTAGCTATGAAATATGAAACTACAATCCTAATAGTCATAATTAGTCATAAATCAGAAATCTAATCTTAACCTAATCTTAACTGTCATCCTAAATTTTTTAAACTCTAGGTTATTTTCAGGTGATTTACTGATCTAGATGACAATGTTTATACGTGTATTGGATGTTCTAAGTGTATATGTATTTAAATTTGACAAACTTTCCAGATGACCTGACAGTTTGAAAACAAGTTAGGTGGGAATAAAATAACTCTTAATTAACTTTTATTATTTAATATTAAGACTATTCAAATGAATGCCATGCTGTTGAATATTTACATTGTACAAAAAGTTCCTATCCTCAGTATTTCTGAAGACTGAAAATAAATTTAAAATGGAGCAAAATATTAGTGATAATATTGAAATATAAAATTAAAGAATATTTGTTTTTGATAACATCATCGTTTGAAATGAACTGTTACTTGGCCTATTGCTATGGTTTTGATGATTTCTGGCAAGTCTATGTCTTGGTTCAGTTCTGGCCTTGCTAACTCAATCTACTTAACTCACTGTATGTCTTACTCAGTCTGTCTCTCTGTCTAGTTATGAATTTGAGACTATGTGTTAAGATTGCAAAGACTGTGGAACAGCCTCAGTTTTTCATTGTTTAGGAAGCAAATATGAAGGTCCCTGAGAAATAGTCCAAGGATGAATTGCTCACATTTCTGAATGGTCTGAAATCATCCTGCCCATACAAGTGAAAACACCAATGCATCTTGTGATTTCATCAGGCTCCAACCTGTATGGTCTTTGGGAGCACTAGAGAAGAAAGGCACAATCTTCCTTCCACAACTAGTGCTTCAGATGATAAGCTTGGATGTGTAAAGACAAACAGACCTAGTGTAGTTGGAGACTTTCTATAGAAACAGTCCTTAATTAAACAGTGCAACTTCCAGCAAATCGCCCTGATATCCAGTCACATAAATCCCCAAATCCACACAGCCCCATTGCTTCACACTGTTCTGAGGATAACCAAGCCTTGCGACCCATGGAATTGAAAAATTGAAATCATTGCTTCTGGAACATGAGTGCTAAGAGTGGTTCTTCCCATTGAGAAAAGACAATATGAAGTCCCTGATGTAACTCCTGCATATCATTGCCCAGGTAGATAGGAACAGGAATAAGAGGGC
Source organism: Cabassous unicinctus (assembly GCA_029593785.1). Taxonomy (NCBI): domain Eukaryota; kingdom Metazoa; phylum Chordata; class Mammalia; order Cingulata; family Chlamyphoridae; genus Cabassous; species Cabassous unicinctus. The sequence continues at coordinate 11,156 of JAQZBX010042642.1, forward strand.
TTGTGAAGATTAGAACAAGAAGAGATGTCTCCATATGGCCAGCTTTCCAGAAAAGAGGAAGACTGGCTGTTTTCATCACAGAAACTTATATCAGCCCTACTCAGTGTCACACAGCACACCCCATTCTTCAGGAAGTCTGCCCTTCAGAAGGCCCCTTTCACACCTTAATGACAGAGATCAATCTGGGAACCTTGATGCCATTTTTTGCCATCCTTAAGCAGCATGCATTTTGTCAAAAATTTTCTACCTCAGTCTTCTCTTCTCTTCCATTCCACTTACTTTATGTACACATATGCATCTCTTCACCCTACTGTATGTATCTTAAGGGCAAGAATTAAGTCATGTTTATTTATGGATTATTCCTTCCTATCAAATGGCTGATACAGTGCTTATTTATATTGTTCATAAAATGCAACTGTTGTGCTGAGTGTTTTTCAGGATACATTAGTATTGGGCTTGAGGAAAAGAGAAAGTTCAGAAAAGGAATAAGTATATTTCAAAATAATGTAATATAAATATTTTAGATGAACTGCTGAGTAATGCAGTGACAAGATAATATTTAATTAGCACAATGAAAGAACGCATCATGAAGTAGATGGCATTTGAACTGTCACTAAAGATTACATTATATTTAATCAGGTAGATATGACTGAAGGTTGTCCAGACAGAAAATACAATATGAAAACAGAAGTAGGTGGGAAACGCATGGCATAATGCAGGACTGAAATGAGGTATTTGAAGTGGGAAGAGAACAGTGAAGTTCTATTTCCAGATTTGGCAGCAATATAGGAGGGGAGAGATGGAGAATCTGGGGTAATGTTTCATGACCTTTGGCTTGGGAAATAGTAGTTTTGATTATTTCCTCTTCTCGTCTTAGGGGGGATTTAAGTTTCTGTGGCTTTCTTTTGTTGTTTAGCATTATTCATATTTTATTAAAATACAAAATGATATAAAGAGAAAGAAAATCCAGACCGAGAATACTAATACACAGAGAATATCAATAAACAATATATTCTTACAAAAAATAACCCAGTATTAATAGGTTAAAAAAGAGAGATGAAAGTGAATAGTCCCAGTTTTCACAGTTCTGTACTCCCAAGGTACAGAAAGTTGGTCAATGGGAATATGTGAAATATTGATAGAGCAAGGAAGAAATGAAAATGTTCATATTGGGAAGAAGGGAGACCAGGCCAGCTAAAAGAAGCAATTATCATAGACAGATGATACTGATAGAGGGCACTTATACTTGGAAGTGGATGCAAACAGGAAAAATATGGCCCCACAATGTTGGGACCAAGGAAGATTAGTCAGAGAGTCAGATACAAATAAGTGCAATGACAGTAATGTAAGTACATAATTATCTAAAAACAGTAAGTTATGCTTACTTGAGAGGTGTATTCTCAGTTGAACAGAAAATGGTAGAACTTTGATAGTCTGGAGCAAAGATGAGTTGCATGGGACTACAAAGACAAAGTCCTTGGAATGAAGGTAGTTCTGCCCAGTGGGCAATATCTAAGATAGCACAAAGGAAGAGGATTCAAGATCCCAGAGGATCAGTAGTAAGGACAGTGGGCTGCCAATTCACAGTGTAAGGTGTAAGGAATTCATTAAGACCTTTAAGGGAAGTGTGGGAAGGCACCAATGATAGGTTGGAAGATTGTGTGAAAATAGGCACTGTGGAGAGAGAAGCAAGATGGTATCAGTTAAGGAGGGCATTCGCTGACTCGCTCTCTGAGGATGGCTGATTGAAGACAGGGTCCTGCCCAGGGATCTGTGCTGGGGGTACACAGAGCGAGAACTTTGAACACATCAATCTGGAGGGAACTAAATGGTGAGGCACTTTGCTTGGGAGAGATTCATGAGTTTTTCCCCTGCCAGTGGTGGTTAATACAGACAGCTGAGCCCCACCCTCAGGATAAAAGGCTGGTTTGATCCACGACTCCTGCTGGCAACCCAGTGAGAGGGAGCATTCTCTGAGAGTGGGAGTGCTGACAGAAGGTGGAAAGGGGTTTCCTTTCTGTGGATTTGGATGTCTGGAGCCCCTCATAGCTGTAGGGAGCAGATAAGCCAACTTGAAGCAGCACCAGGCTGAGGGGAGAGGCGAATCTGCTGAGGAAGCCTGATTTACCAGCAGCCCATTGACACTGAAACTTGGCCCCAGAGGGGGCGGAGTCAGCCAGTTTTATCATTCTGCACTGACAAGCATCAGAGCTTCAGCTCCCCTGGGGAGGCCAGGAAGTGAGAAGGGCTTGATTAGTTTCCACGAGCCTATTTAGGGTCCCCTCGGTGAAGGGGGTGGTCTAGAAGAGGACTTCTTTTGGGTCCCTTATTACCCCTGGAAAAAAAAAAAAAAAAGAAAGACAGTCACTTTAAAAAATAAAAAAAGAAAATGTTTTTAACTTAGTTTAATCGCTAAATTTTGCCTCAAAACCTGCAGATAGAACATTGCAGGACAATTGATTAATGAACACAAGCAGGCTGAGTGGTTCCACAATGGCCCAAGAAGAAACACTGTTCTTCCTTAGCTTGTTTGACTGCTTGCTTCTGTGGTTGTTTGTGTTTGTTTTTTGTAGTTTATTTGTTGTCCCTTGCTTTTCTTTCCTCTTTCATCCCTCTTTCTTTTTTCTTTCTTTCTTTCTTTTTTTAAATTAGGTGCTGCTAGCTTGTCTCTTCTTTCCTGTGCTTCTTCTTCTGTGATTTCCCATTCTCTGTCTATATTGATTTTATCTTCCAATGATATCTCTTTTCCTTCCTTCATCTTTCTGCATTCTGCTTTCTGTTGTGGTTTACATATCATGATTTTTCATTAGCCCATGACATAAGGGTGTCAATTTATATTATATCTATTCTGTTTTCTTCTTTTTTTATTATTATTAACTTTTTCCTTTCAGCCCTTTCTTTACTCTTTCTTTCTCTCCTCATCATTCTAGGCTTCTAAATCATTATATATATTTTCCTCTATTTGGATTCCCAGTCCATTGTAGGTACTTCACATTTTTTCCTATTACTGTACACTGCATACATGAGTTAAATATTCATTTTACTAAGTCTCATATACAGGCCCTCTTCCAACTTTTATCAATATTACTATTATCCTTTTTCCTTTCTCATATCTTTCGATTCCTCTGGCCATAATCTTTGGCATTCAAGGGAACATAGAAAGAAGCAAGGAAATAAAATAAGCAGAACAAAGTCTCAAAGAGAAAACTTAAAACACACACAGAACCACCAGCTAAATAAAACTCTAAAGCAGAGAGAGAAGCTAATCAACTGAATAAACTCATCAAGATAAAATGATGACTATAGGGCAACAAAAAGTTACAAACCACACTGAGTAACAGGAAGACATGGACCAGTGCGATTAAACAAACTAAACACCAGGAAGAGGTGCAGAACATTGAACAACTAATCAAAGCTTTCCAAACAAATATCATGGACCAACTTAATGAAGTGAAGGAAGAGATTGAGGATATTAAGACACTGGGAGAAATTACTGAAGAAATTGTAAACATACATAAAAAGATAATGGATATGATGGTGATCAATGGCACAATCCAAGAAATCAAAAAGACGCTGGATTCACATAACATCAGATTTGAACAGGCAGAAGAAAGAATTAGTGATGTGGAAGACAATACATGTGAAATCACATAGATAGTAGAACAGATAGATAAAAAGATCCAGCAGGGATCAGGGCATTTAACCGACAACACAAAATGCACAAACATATGTATTATAGGCATCCCAGAAGGAGTAGAAAAGGAAAAGGGAACAGAAGGAATTTTGATGGAAATAATGGCTGAAAACTTCCCAAACCTATTGAGAGAGATGGATGTACAAGTCCAGGAAGCACAGGATGCTCCAAACAGTATAAATCCCAACAGGCCTACTCCAAAACATATACTTGTCAAAATGTCCAATGCTCAAGAAAAAGAGAAAATATACAAGGCAGAAAGAGAAAAGAGAACCATCAGCTACAAGGGAAGCCCAATAAGATTAAGTGGTGAATTCTCATCTGAAACCATGGAGAAAAGAATACAGTGGTATGACTTATTCAAAGGGAAGAAAGAAAAAAAAACTTCGAGCAATGAATATTCTATCCAGTAAAACTGGCATTCAAAAATGATGGAGAGTTCAAAATATTCACAGATAAAGAGAAATTAAGAGGGTGTGCCAATAAGAAATCTGCACTTCAAGAAATACTAAAGGAAGTTCTACAAGTTGAAAGGAAAAAACAAGGCAGAGAGAGTTGGAGGAGAGTTTAAAAACAACTAAAAAGACAAAAAGAGAAACAAAAACAACATATGACATACATTAACTCAAAGAAAATATGGCTGAAGTAAGAAATTCATTGTGGGTAATAACACTGCATGTTAATGAATTAAATTCACCACTCAAGAGACACAGATTGGATAAGGAAATATGATTCATCTATATGCTGTCTACAAGAAACCCACCTTGGACCCAGGGATTCAAGGAGGTTGAAAGTGAATGGCTGGAAAACAATTTTGCAAGCAAACAATACCCAAAAAAGGGCATGAGTAGCTACCCTAAAATCAGACAAAATAGACTTTAAATGCAAAATTATTGTTAGAAACAAAGATGGACACCATATATTAGTAAAAAGGGTAATCTCTTAAGAAGAGAGAACAATCATAAACACTTATGCACCTAATCGAGGTGCCATGAAATACGTGAGGCAAACTGTGGAAAACCGAAATGTAGAAATAAATGCCTTTACAAATATAGTGGGGGACTTTTATATATCATTATCATCATTAAACAAATCATCTATTCAGAGTATCAATAAAGAAACAAAGACTCTGAAAAATACAATAGAGAACCTGGACCTAATAGACATATACAGAACACTACACACAAACAGCAGGATTTGCATTCTTCTCATTTGCACATGGATCATACTGCAAGATAGGCCACATGCTAGGCCACAGAACAACTCTCAATGAATTCAGAAAGATTGAGATCATACAAAGTACTTTCTCTAACCACAATGGAATGAAATTGAAAATCACCTAGGGCCAGAAAAAGAAATTAGGCACAAAGATATGGAAGTTAAACAACACACTCTTAGACAAACAGTGAGTCAAGGAGGAAATCTCAAAAGAAATCATTAACTACCTTGAAACAAATGAAAATGACAAAACAACATATCAAAACCTATAGGATGCAGCCAAAGCTGTCCTGAAAGGGAAGTTCATAGCCATAAATACATATATTAAAAAAGAAGAAAGAGATAAAATTGAAGACTTAACTGCACACTTGGAGGAATTAGAAAAACAAGGTCAAACTAAACCTAAAGGAAGTAGAAAGTAGGAAATAATAAAGATTAGATCAGAACTAAATGAAATGGGGAATAAGAAAGCACTAGAAAAAATAAAACCAACAGCTGGTTCTTCGAGAAGATCGATAAAATTGACAAACCTTTAGCCAGACTAACAAAGAAAAAGATAGAACAGATGCAAATACACAAAATAAGGAATGAGCAAGGGAATAAAACTATTGACCCCACTAAAAGGATACTTTGAAAAATTATATGCCAACAAGAATGATAATTTAGAGGAAATGGACAAATTTCTAGAAACTCATAAACAGCCTACATTGATTAAAGAAGAAATTGATGAACTCAACAGTCCAATTACAAGTAAAGAGATAGACATAGTCATCAAAAACCTCCCAACTAAGTAGAACCCAGGACCAGATGGCTTCACAGCTGAATTCTACCAAACATTCCGGAAAGAGCTAGCACCAATCCTGCTTAAGCTCTTCCAAAAAATAGAAGTAGAAGGAATATTACCTAATGCATTCTATGATGCCAGTATTACCCTAAAACCAAAGCCAACCAAAGATACCACAATAAAGGAAAATTACAGAACAATTTCTCTAATAAACCTAGATGCTACAGAACCTTGAATACTTCCTAATCACATTCAACAACATATTAAAAGAATTATACACCAAGACCAAGTGGGTTTCATCCTGAGTATGCAAGGATGGTTCAATATAAGAAAATCAATCAATGTACTACACCACATAAGCAGATTGAAAGAAAAAAATCACAAAATCATCTCTATAGATGCAGAAAAAGAATTTGACAAAATACAGCACTCTTTCCTGATAAAAACACTTTAAAAGATAGGAATAGAAGGAAACCTTTGAAGCACTCTTTCCTGATAAAAACACTTTAAAAGAGGAATAGAAGGAAACTTTCTGAGTATGATAAAGGCTAATTATGAAAAACCCAAAGCTAACATCATCTTCAATGGTGAAATCCTAAAAGCCTTACCTCTGAGATCGGGAACAAGACAAGGATGCCCACTCTCACCAGTCCTATTTAACATTGTATTAGAAGTACTTGCTCTAGCACTGAGTCAAGAAAAAGATATAAAAGGCATCCAAATTGGAAAAGAAGAAGTAAAAATTTCATTATTTGCAGATGAGATGATCCTATATGTAGAAAACCCTGAGAAATCTACAACAAAGCTTCTAGAACTTATAAAGGAGATCAGTAATGTTGCAGGCTACAAGATCAATGCTCAAAAATCAGTAGCATTTCTCTACACCAATAACAAGCAATCTGAGAGAGATATCAAGAAAAAAATACCATTTACAATAGTAACTAAAAGAATCAAATACCAAGGAATAAATTTAACTAAATCTGTAAAGGATTTATATACAGAAAACTACACAACATTGTTAAAGGAAATCAAAGAAGATGTAAATAAATGGAAGAATATTCCCTGTTCATGGATAGGAAGAATAAACATCATCAAGATGTCTATCCTATTGAAACTAATCTAGATTTCATGGAAAACCAATGAAAATCAACACTATATTTTAAGGAACTGGAAAAACTAACTGCAAAATATATTTGGAAAGGTAAGGGGCTCCAAATCCCCAAAGACATTTACAAAAAGAAAAATGAAGTTGGAAGTATCACACTACTTGACTTTAAAACATACTACAAAGCTACACGGTTCAAAACTGCATGGTATTGGCACAAATATAAACATACTGACCAATGGAACCGAATTGAGTGTTCTGATATAGATCTTTGCATACACAGTCATGCTATATTAGAAAAGGCCACAAAGCCCACTCAGTTGGGAGAGAATGGCCTTTTAAACAAGTGGTACTTGGAGAACTGGATATCCGTATCCAAAAGAATGAGAGAGGAATACCACCTCACACTTTATACAAAAATCAACTCAAGATGGATCAAAGATCTAAATATGAGAGCCAAAACCATAAACACCTTGGAAGATAATGTAGGGAAGCATCTACAGGACCGTGTAATAGGAAATGATTTCATGGACTTCACACTCAAAGTACAAACAGCAAAAGAAAACATAGTTAAATGGGATCTCCTCAAAATTAAATACTTCTGCCCATCAAAGGATATTATTAGGAAAATAAAAAGGCAGCCTACCCAATGGAAGAAAATATTTGGCAATCATATATCTGATATGAGCCTAATATCTTGCATATAAAAAGAAATCCTACACCTCAAAAATAAAAAGAGAAACAACACATTTAAAAAATGGGAAAGTGAACTGAAAAGACACTTCTCAAGGAAGAAATACAAATGGCTAAAAAGCACATGAAAAAATGCTTGACATCGCTAGCTATTAGGAAAATGCAAATCAAAACTACAACGAGATACCATCTTATACCCATAAGAATGGCAGCTATTAAAAAAACAGCAAATGATAAGTGTTGGAGAGCATGTGGAGGAATAGGAACCCTCGTCCACTGCTGGTGGGATTGTGGAATGTTCCAGCCCCTGTGGAGGACAATTTGGTGGTTCCTCAGAAAACTGGCAATAGATCTTCCATATGATCCAGCGATTCCACTGCTGGGTATATACCCAGAAGAACTGAAAGCACAGACACGAACAGATATATGAACACCAATGTTCATAGCGGCATTGTTCACTATTGCCAAAAGCTGGAATCAGCCCAGGCTATCAACAGATGAATGTACAAACAAAATGTGGTACATACATACAATGGAATATTACTCAGCTGTAAGAAGGAATAAAGTGCTAACACACAGAATAACACGGATGAATCTTGAAGACCTTATGTTGAGTGAAGGAAGCCAGGCATTGAAGGATGAAGAGTACATGAAATCACTGATTTGAATTGAGGAAATTAAGCAGCCTCTGAGAACCATTGTTCGTAATATAGGTTAACAAAGGAGAGAAAGAGAAGAGAAAGTTGTGAGCCATCACCCATACAGACATAATCTATGGAAAGTGATAGAGTATAGCTGCATATTGAAGGATAGGACATGTGGGTAGTGATATTACTGGGGTTGGTGGTGCAGGGTTGACAGGTGGATAGATTAGGAAGGTTGGGTTAGAATACCCAGGATACTGGGGGGAGAGAAGGGAAAGGGACCAGGTGAACACGGGATTTGTGGGTATGAGTTTGAGATTGCAGGAGTGGGAATGCTCTTATGGCAATATGACAAGGTAGTGTCACTGGTGTAGGGTGTAGTTTGGGGGGGCACCCAGGATGGGGTGCATCTGGAGTAGGCTTCTGATGGGTGTGTGAATGTTCATCCTGTCATAATGTGTTTTGTTGGGGATTGGAGACCGACACGGTGAGTGGGAAGTAGATGGACCCTCATCTTTGGGAGGACCAATTCACCCAGAAAGAGACAGTTGGGTTTCTCTTAGGAGAAAGGGTAGATCCTAATAGGCGAGGAAAATCAGTGTGTTAAGACCTCTTGTTGCATGTAACTATAAATCATGTTATCCAATTAGTCAAGACAGGGGGGTGTCATGTGCCCCAGGGGGATGGGGAGGAAGGAACAGAAAAGATCTAACAGGGGGGATTTAGTGGTCAGGGGAAATGTTTTTCATTACTTTACACTGATGGACACAGGACATGGTAAATATCAAAAATTATTAAAATGTACCATCTAAATTGTAAACTATACTGTAAACCATTGACAATGTTTAGTAGCTATGTTTCACTATCTGTATAATAGTTATAACAATGCTACCATCCACATACAAAAAAGGTTTTAAAATGGGGTGAGTAAAGTGGGAGGAGGTTGGGTATATGAGAGTCTCTAGTATTCTGTGTGTGACTTTCCTGTGACCTAAAACTTCTTTGAAAATTAAATGAAAATTTGGGAGACACTGGGGAGTGAGAGGTGGAAGGTGCCATGGTACAGACAGGGCACCCAATAATGCAGTGATAAAAGGAAAAATAATTTTAAAAATTTATTTTGAACTTTTTTGTTTTTTCCCATTTTTTGAATGTCTCAATCCTTTAATTTTATTTTATTTTTAGTGGGCTTTTTTAGTTTCAATTGTTTTATCTCTTACATTTAAGCTTATCATTATTATTTCATTTTCCTATTAATTGTATTTGGCTATTATATGGGCTTCATCTTCAAGGAATATTTACATAATACAAGGGTTATGTCACAGTTGGGCAGTTTGATGTAATTATGAATTCCAAAAATATAATTGGATCATGCTTGTAAACTGATCTGTTAATCTGGGCATGATTGAGTTATGATTAGGGCGTTGACTGGGCCACTTCACTAGGGTATTGGGCACCACAGCTTGGTGGGTGTGGAATCGAATATAAAAGGCAAGGCAAAGAACAGAGTTGAAGCAGTCTTTTGAGAAGCAGTTTTGATGTTGGAAAGAAGGCCCTAGGAGAAGAGAAGCAAGCCATTCACCTGATCCTCTATAGCTGACCTTGTGGAGGAAAAAGGAGCTAAGCCTAGAGAGAAACGCAGCCCTGGGAGGAGAGGAACCCCAGAAGCCTGAAACCTGGCAAACGCTGGCAGCTGTCTTGCTCTAACAAGTGGCAATGGACTGTGGTGAGAAAAGAAACTTAACGCTTTATGGCCTGGTAACTGTGGACTTCTACCCCAAATAAATACTCTTTATAAAGACCAACCCATTTTTGGTATTTCACATTAGCACCCCTTTGGCTGACTAATAACAGAATTTGGTACCGAGGAGTGGGGAAGTACTTTTGTAATTACCAACATGTTGGAACGGTTTTGTAAATGGGTAAGGGGTATTTTTTGGAGGAATTGTGAAATGCTTGATGGAAAAGGCCAAGATCTCTTTGAAGAAACTGTTGATAGCAATATGGACTCTGGAGTCTTTTTATGATGCCTTGGAAGTAAATGATGAAACTACTATTGGAAACTGGAGGAAAGGTGATCCATGTTTTAAAGTTGCAAAGATCTTAGCAAGATTAACTCCTGCTTTTACACGGAAGACAGAATATGAAAATGGCGAACCGGAGTATTTAGCTGAAGAATTTTCCAAGGTAAACTCGGAGAATGTGGCTTGACTTCTCCTTGCAGCTTTCAGCAAAATACTAGATGAGCAAAATACACTAAGGACTGAACTTTTGGGCACAAAGGAAACAGAAACTGATTCCAGAACTTCTACGTTTTTGGAAATCAAGTTTCCAGATGAAAGTGCCCCATTTGAAAACTTAGCTAAAACTGTAACTTGTAAATCAGAATTGAAGATGCAGTTATCTCGGAAAGACTTGTGGAAAGTCTTACTGTCCGATGGCTTGGACCCCTGCTTCCTGCATGCTAAACCAACAAAGTTTTTGAGAGAGCTGTATGAACAAAACCACTGTCAGCTTGGACAAAAGAGGACATGGAAAGGAGAGATTGAAGGAGAATCAGCTTTAAGAAGAAAACCGTGGAAGCAGAGATCTGGACTTAAGACATCTCCTTGGGCCAAGAGAGGAGCCCCACCCA